>LR812542.1:32937335-33064835 GCA_903798195.1 Danio kyathit
AGATAGATAGATAGATAGATAGATAGATAGATAGATAGATAGATAGATAGATAGATAGATAGATATGCAGACAGAGAGACAGATAGACAGACAGACAGACATAAATATATAGTCAGACAGACAGACAGTATTAGGGTTAGTGCTGGTGCAGAACGCATGAGGTGTAAAACATGATTGACTGTTAAGCTAAAGATGTGAAAATCTGGCGGGTTTATTTTTGGACTATTTTGCATGTTTATTTTTCTCTGCGTTTGAGAAGAGTGGTTGCTCATGCAAACTTCTTCTTCAGGGGGAGGAGGTGGAGAAGGGTGTGCCCGAACAGACAGCTGGGTCTGTGGTATGGGGTAATTGCCGTGTCCCGGGGCAGTATTGGAGATAAGGTGCTGACAGTCACAGAGTTCAGCAGCTCCGTGACTTTCAGGAATGAGAGTAAGTGTACGCTTTCTGTGAATCAGTGTGATGGAGACGAAAGAAAGAGTACACTAATGTGGATAAAAGAAATGCATTCTAGAGGAGAGAATAAAACGGACAGACCCCATGCAGAATAGTACACTATAGAGTCAACAACACATGCTAGATTCCCATATCCAACAGTCCCAATGCTTGGACGACACGCTCGTTTCAGGGCTCAATACTTACATCCGTTTCTGCGATGTCGGTTTCGGCAGCAACCCCAGGCCCAAAACTGTCCTCGTAATTGGACGTAGGGTTTGGAGCCACATTGCCGAACTCATCATACGGCCCATACTCATACTGATTTTTGTCAAGCCCAGTCACATCATATTCCTTAAGATCATACTCCTTAAAGTCATACGAGTCCACTCCGATGGGGTCAGCGGTGCCACTGGGCAGCACAGCTTCTGGGGCAGCGGTCGGATCCAGACCAGCCTGGGCCGTCTCGGTGATATAATCACCAAAATTCTCCTCTTCCACGGCCTTATTACACCCAAAGCAATGCAGCGGAAGGGAGATTGAGCAATGGAGGGAAGATGGATGTTAGTTTAAGCAGTTAAAGCAATTACTACTGTATCTAAAGCAAAGCAAGAGCAAAATGAATTGCATGAGTAATGGTCATCAATTTTGGCCGGCAACAAGGTAACACTTCTTTGTCCCATTGAAGTGATTCGAATTGCATTGATTCATTGGTGGATTAAGAGAGTGTAAGGCCTTAATTAAAATTGGTTAAGTAAATCACATTGTACGATTTACAGCAATAGCTAATAATAATGGAGATGTTATTGGTTAAAATGTTTAAACATGAAGCCACAAAGTATTTTCTAGCTCTGCAATCTTGTCTGGTTTTCCAGTATAATCTACAATCATTTTATAAGCAAATGGACAAGTTTAATTGAGTTTTGTTTTCTAGAGAAAATAAAATAAAATAAAATAAAATAAAACAAAATTAAATTAAATTAAATTAAATTAAATTAAATTAAATTAAATTAAATTAAATTAAATTAAATTAAATTAAATAAGTTTAAATTAAAATAAAATAAAAATAAATTAAATTAAATTATAAATAAAGTAAAGTAAAATTAAATTAGATTAACAATAAAATAAAATAAAAATGAAAACAAATAAAATTAAATTAAAAATAAAGTAAAATAAAATAAAATAAAGTAAATTTAAATAAAAAATTAAATTAAATTAAATTTAAAAACAAAATTAAATAAAGTAAAAAAAAAAAAAAAAAAAAAAAAAAAAAAATATATATATATATATATATATATATATATATATATATATATATATATATATATATATATATATATATATATATATATATATATATAATTTAATCATAATAAAACAACTAACTATAGTATAAAAGAAAATGAAACTAATATTTAGAGATGCTCCAATCGATCGTCTGAAGATCGGTATTGGCCAATAATCATATTTCATGACTCGATTAGTACTCGCCAATCTAGCTGATCTCCCGTATATTATACATAGCATAAGCCAAAGTAAAATGGATGAATGAATTGTTTTCTGTATAGCTGCTTCTGGCCATGATATGTTCACACCTAAATGGTTATAAGAGACGTGTTTAAGGGATTATATGCAGCATCCTTCATTTATTGTCTTGGGTAAAGTGAGATCTTGCCTTAAGGATCATACATGGAGGGAAAATGTGCTTTATGCATTAAAAAGCTCGAAGCATCAGAATCGGTACTCGGTATCTGCTGATCACCATGACATCAGAATCGGTACTCGGTATCTGCCAATCACCATGACATAGAATCGGTACTCGGTATCTGCTGATCACTATGACAGAATCAGTACTCGGTATCGGCTGCAAAGATCCTGATCGAAGCATCCCTACTAATATTTATAATAGTTCAAGTAAATGTATCTTCATTTAAAAAGGCTTTAAGACAAAAATTCTGTGAACATTTTTTCGTAAAAAAATGGAGGAATAAGAACAAAATGAGCTCTGATTTCACAACTAATTTGTATTAAATGCCAATCTTCAGTACAAAAGTCCAAAATATTTTCAAGTATTTGTATTATTTGCAAAGGGACAGAAAAAGTGTTAACTCAATTATAAAAAGCATGATTATGTTTGCACATTTAATAATCGCACATACAAATCTGTTCTTTTTTTTCCACAATAAGCATAATGGTAAAGCTGAATTATGTTTAGAGGTGAAAAAAAGAAGACAGAAACAAATCACACTGCAGCGTTTATAAAAACACAAACTAATGTGATAATTATGCGATCGAATGCAGAAACAGATCAAATGAAACCTAAAACGCTTTGCATTTGATTACAACATTGCTTACCATATTTGATTTCAGAAAAACACCCTTATTTTTTATATATCTGCACAATCCACTGTAAACACAGAACTGGTCACTACATCTGAAGAAAATGGCTGTAATAGTACAATACTGTTAGTTCTGCTAACTAGTACCAGAACTATTCAGCCATTCTAGCAGCGAATTTGATGTTCATTTTAACATCAGCTTTTTTTGTGTCACTTATTGAGAGAACTGTTTTGAATGGGACTTGCCAACTTATCAATGATAGTTTAAGCAACCAGTTCCAAAACTCAATCGGAAATTCTAAATCACTGTATATAGATTTAAAGGGATAGTTCACCCAAAACTTAGCCATATCACCCTGCAGCCCAAGACCGGTTACTCACTGAAGCTAAGCAGGGCTGAGCCTGGTCAGTACCTGGATGGGAGAACACATGGGAAAACTAGGTTGCTGTTGAAAGCAGTGTTAGTGAGGCCAGCAGGGGGCGCTCAACCTGCGGTCTGTGTGGGTCCTAATGCCCCAGTATAGTGAAGGGAACGCTATACTGTCAGTAAGCGCCGTCTTTCGGATGAGATGTTAAACCGAGGTCCTGACTCTCTGTGGTCATCAAAAATTCCATGGCAATTCTTTTAAAGAGTAGGGGTGTAGCCCCAGTGACCTGGCCAAATTCCCTCCTTACAATCTTCCCCATCCACTGAATTGGCTCTATCACTATCCACTCCACCAATAGCTGGTGTGTGGTGAGCGCACTAGCGCCGTTGTCCTGTGGCTGTAGTCGCATCATCCAAGTGGATGCTGCACACTGGTGGTGTTGTGGAGAGACCCGTCCCCCTCCTGATTGTGAAGCACTTTGGGTGTTTGGCCATACAAGATAAATGCGCTATATAAATACACATTACATTACATATTTACCCGCCCCTTACTTGTTCCAAAACTGTTTGAGTTTCTTTCTTCAGTTGAACACAAAAGAAGATAACCTATAACCATTGACTTCCATAGTAATTGTTTGTCCTATTATAGAAGTCAATGGTTACAGGTTTTCAGCTAAATTCAAAATCTATCAAGAATCAAGAAACTCAAAAATGTTTGGAACCACTTGTGTGTGAGTAAATAGTAAATTTTCATTTTTGCATGAACTATCCCTTTAAATCAATGAATCATTGAAACATTTTTGCTTTTTTTTCCTGAATGCAAACTTAACCGTAATTGATATCCACAACAGGAAGCTGAAAATCCATTGAGAGATATCTGCTTGATATTCTCGCTGTGTCTGAAGTTTCACATCACAGGAAGCGGAGAGCCTAAATTTAGATCTTAGCGTTTTTATAGTGAATATCAGCTTCATGTGGATGAAACAGTTCCCTTGCAGTGACACTTAAAAGCAAATTGTTTTGTCATTTCATATCAAATACTTCCTCATGCTCCAGGATTTTTCCTCGTTTTCTCCCACATTAGTGACCCTCGCCTTACTGTTAGAGTAAATAATCAAATGATTACCTTGTTTTGTCCAGCAGTTGCGACAGGTATTTTGGAAGCATCTACTGTTCCGTAGTCAAGTTCACTGTCTGTATAGTACTCTCCATCTACATTGTTAGGCTACAGCAAGTTTCAAAGTGAAAAGGAAAGAGGAAGAAGATAAGAAAGGAGGAATTAACACAGTTCAAGCAGTTTCCATAAGTGATCCGCAGAGACGGCACCTAGCAAAAGAATATACGAACGACTCGCTCAGACTATCATCAGAGATTTCCCTCAGCGAAAGAGAGATCTTGATGGGATCGACTATACTTGTACTATTACCCCTAGAATGGCTTGTCTTGGTGTTGGTGGCAGGTATCCATATCTCTTCTTCTTAGGCGCTAACTTTTTAGCCTGTTTTGGCTCCGGGTACTTATAGGGTTTGGCAAAAGATTTAGGGGACTTTTTTGTCCTCTTGGCTTTCATGGAGACACTACGTTTCACTCTCTGGAAAAAGGTTATGGTGAGGGGGGAAAAGACACATCAGAACATTTGCATTAGAAGGTAAATGAGATGCTTTTCTTATTTGTCAAATGTGGGTTACGTAAATAACAAAGAGATCATTCATCTGAAAAAAAAATTATTTACATTATTTACAGCTCAGACTATCATGAAATATGTACTTTAGCCTACATATTTATGAAACGTAAAATTTGTTACTCCAGGTACGTTTCGTTGCACATTTCAGATGACAAATCCACAAGATGGCGCTGTCTACAATTTGGTATTAATTATTTTTTGCCTGTGTATTTTATAGGGATGCGCTGAAATTAAATTTCAGGGCCAAAACCGAAACTCTGGATGCATGAAAACTGAAAATGTTTTGTAATAAGTAATTTTAAATTCAAGCAACTTTAAATTTAACTTGACAACTTAAATTATATTGTTTTAAAAAGCTAATAAAATATCTACAATTTATTGACAGTGAACGAGTTGAGGCATCTTTATTTTACCAGCGTAGCGATGACATTCACCAGAGGGCGCTGCTTGCATTTTGTTATTAATTATTTTTTGCCTTTTGTATTTTATAGGGATGCACTGAAGTTAAACTTCTGGGTCAAAACCGAAAATTCGGGATGCACTTGGCGGAAAACGAAAACTGAAAATGTTTTGTAATTTTAAATGTGAATAACTTTAAATTTAATTTAATAGATTATGTTGTTTTTATAAAACAGAAGCTAATACAACAACCACATTTTATTGAGAGTGGGCTTTTTTCCATTGAACATGTGTGGTACATGAATAGATAACTATACGTGTGCATGAGTAGAATATCCACAAAGCAGAATATTAGTCACCAATACAATGCTGCTCTTGTGCTTTGGTCGATACAACAACAAAACCATCCTTGCGGTCCATTGAAATGAATGGGTTTCATAGCGCAAAGATTTCCGCTTCCAGTGTGAAAGCTACTTCACACCACACAGTGATTATAGCTGGAGGAAAAGTAAACTAGCATGCTAAACACTGCTGGTCAGCCAAAAAAACTAAAATGCCATTTATTAACTGATGATGTTCGGTGTCCGAAAATTCAGTGCATCCCTAGTATTTTATGTATTATTTTTTCATTTAAAGTACCACCATGTCAGTTAACAGACATCTCTTGAGTGCTACTGAAGAAAATAATATGTTGGATGGCTTGTTTCACAGGACAATTACTAAATACCACTAAATATAACTAAGCAACCCACATTTGATTTCTTTCTTTTGACACTAAGTTTATAGATAGACAAAATACACTCTACGTGGGCAAAAATATATGAACCCCTGCAGTAATTTATGGGTCTTGCTATTTAAGTTAACCAACAAGTGCTTAAAATCTACCATACCGCCATGTAATCTTTTCAAATAAAAATTTTTGTGTGTATAGTACAACGATGCTTACTGACTTGTCAATACCACAGCACGCCACTTGGGAAAAAAAAGGTTGGGATAAACTTGATTGACCCAAACAAAGCCTAAGCCACATACTTCTGCCCATGTAACACAAATATATAGAACAAAAAAAGAGGTGTGGCCACACTATGATTGACATAACACACATCACACATTCCTGCATTTACCTGCGGCTCAGAAAACTCATCAGTCGCTGTGGGTGTGCCTCCCTCGTAATAATCATATAAATCACCATATTCAACAGGAGTTGTGTACTGCACACAGGGAGAGGATGACAAAGAGGTTAGCAAAGCAAAACACATGCATAATGTAATCTACCCTTGGGTGTATTACATATTTTAATGATTAGATATACTGTACTGTATAGTTGGTTTTATACAGTGCTGATGAATTAGATGTTTAAATCATTTTGAATGTAAGTCATGAGTGCTGTCATGTTAAAAAAATCTCTAAAAACGAAGCAAAAGTTCTCAGTTTATGTTAAGTGTGCGTGAGTTCAGCACACATTGCATTAATTACAGTAATGTGTAACATGTGATATACTCTTTCTGATATATAGATGGGTGTTTAACGCCCTGTAATAAGAGATAACAGCCATATGTTAGCTGCTTTCTTCATTTCTCATCTTTATTTATGTGTAAAATCCAATCGAAAGCCAAAGTAGAATAAAGGGTAAAGTCATTTAAAGCTGAAAAAAACCCATTTTAAGTAGGAACTTGTGGTGGAATAAGGGATTTTATATCTCAAAAACTTTATAATTAGACTCCTAGAGATGTTAATTGTTAAGTTTTGAATATTAAAATGAGGTTAATACTGACAAATACTGTTAGATTCCACTGTTTAAGCCTTTATTAATCAGTTCAATATTTACTAATGTATTATTAAAACATGTTAACATTAGCTAATGCACTGAGTTAACATGAGCAGACAACGAATGACTTTATTTTCATTGACAAACATGAATAAATACTGTAATAAAAGTAGTGTTCATTGTTTGTTCATGTTAAATGCATTAACTAATAATTACTAATATTGTAAAGTGTTGCCCATTCATTAATTATGACACCTTTTAATTAATGAATGAATGGTTTAATAGATTTCTGGTCAGTTTGGCATAGCGGTTTCTCTGCTCCTTGAACACAAATAACGACTGTCAGAGGAGCAGGAAAGCTGATAAAGCCGCTGGAGTGGAGCTCTCCAGGGCTTCATCCATCAAACACAAGTATATGTTAATCCTCATCCAGCATAAGAGCTCATAAAACAGCCGCTGCGCTGATGATCTGGGTCTCTTCATGGCTGGTGATCACTCAGCACTGAGTCGGACCTCATTCAGGCTGATTTATGAGCAGAGCATGTCAGACAATGTGAGAGAAAAGGTTATTCATTTCTTACATTCTGGAAATGACCCTCTCCCTGTTTCAGTAGGATGTAATGGGTGAAAATGTCTTGCATACAGTGTCTGTGCATAAAAGAGTCACTGTAACCTGGGATATTTTATATGCACTATTATTCAATACTTTGTAGTTTGTCAGTAAAAAAAAATGTTGCGTGAAATTAATCAAATGTGTCAGTTTTACTGTATCTTTCAAAATTTTATTTTATGTAAATTATTTTTACAATAAAATAATTTATTTTTGTTATTTTTTAATTAAAATAACATATAGAACTTTTTTTGATATGCTGTATTTTATTACATTTTTATGCTATTTTCTGTTTTTTTATGCTGTATTTTATTTTGTTATGCCAAGTTTTGAATTATTATTATTTCTTTAATTTTATTTAATTTTATTTAATTTTATTTAATTTAATTTAATTTTATTTTATTTTATTTTATTTTATTTTATTTTATTTTATTTTATTTTATTTTATTTTATTTTATTTTATTTTATTTTTATTATGCAATCTAGTTTTGGTGAGTAGCCCTAATCTTTGTATGAGGTTTCTTCTAGTTTAATTAAATTAAATTTTATTTTATTTTATTTTATTTTATTTTATTTTATTTTATTTTATTATGCAGTCTAGTTTTGTTGAGCAGCCCTAATATTTGTATGAGGTTACTTCTAGTTTAATTTAATGTAATTTAATTTAATTTAATTTAATTTTATTTTATTTTATTTTATTTTATTTTATTTTATTTTATTTTATTTTATTTTATTTTATTTTATTTTATTTTATTTTATTTTATTTTATTTTATTATGCAGTCTAGTTTTGTTGAGTAGACCTAATCTTTGTATGGGGTTTCTTCTAGTTTAATTTAATTTAATTTAATTTAATTTAATTTAATTTAATTTAATTTAATTTAATTTAATTTAGTTTTATTTTATTTTATTTTATTATTTTATTTTATTTTATTTTATTTTATTTTATTTTATTTTATTTTATTTTATTTTATTTTTATTATGCAGTCTAGCTTTGTTGAGTAGCCCTAATCTTTGTATGAGGTTTCTTCTAGTTTAATTTAATTTAATTTAATTTAATTTAATTTAATTTAATTTAATTTAATTTAATTTAATTTAATTTAATTTAATTTAATTTAATTTAATTTAATTTAATTTAATTTAATTTTGTTTTATCATGCAGCTTAGTTTTGGTGAGTGGCCCTAATCTTTGTATGAGGTTTCTTCTAGTTTCTATTTATTATTAATAATAAAGTTTTAAAAATCCTAAAAATAAATCTAAATTTAAAAAAAAATTTCTTTTCATTCATCGTGCTCCAAAAATATTTGATGTATTTATAAATATTCTACTACAATGACTACTACTATTAATAATAATAATAATAATAATAATAATAATATTAATAATAAATGGAGAAAACATTTTTTAAAGTATCTGTCAAGTAAACTAATACTACTTATAACAAAATCTAAATACATTTGAAAGCTTTTCATTTAAAACAATATAGTTTTGATCTGTAATAATATTGGCCACTACATAATTCCTGCACTTCAGTGATATTTCACTTTTGTTTGTACTTTTCAAAGTTTATTCTATAATAATATTATTTCAATGATTCTAACATGTAGTAAAACAACAATAAAGTATGAGTCTGTCCGTCCAGTCATTTGACTGTAGACGTCAAAAGTATCAACAGCATGTCAGACGTCCAGAAGCGTTTAGTTTTCTGGATACTGAAGTAAATGGCGTTTCCTCTGTCAGCCAGTCCAAAAGGCTCATAGTCTATTTACTGACCTCCTCTCCGGGCTCCTGTGCCTGCAGTGTGTCCTTATGAGGGACGTCACAGTCTGGGCTGTAATGTTCACAGTAGTCGTAAGCTGCTTTAGGGTCAGCCACAATCAGCAGTTGTTGGATATCACCCTGAGGAGACCAAAAAACAGAGCAATATATGAGATGCATGTGCTGAAATATTACTACTGAAACATATAATTAACACAAATGAAACAAAAATAGATAAAAGTCACTGTGTATTGTGTGAAAATATGGACTGGAAGGCAGGGTTGGAACAAAACAACAAATCATCAACAACTTTCTCAATGAGAAACACAGGTTCAGGAAATTGCTGCTTTATAAGCAGGTAAATAAAACATGTTTCATCACGAAACACCTGGGAACAGAAACCCACAAAGGAAGTCTGCTCTCGTATAAAATGTGCCTAACAATGGTTGGGCAACAGTACATAAAACCTTCAGGTCAACAGCATGTTAACGCACACATCTACAAAGAGCACATGTCTAGCTTGGAGATGAGTGGAATCTGTGTCTTGCCATACATTCATTCTGGGTGTTTGGTGATTAAAAATATCCTTTAGCGCATGAGGATTTGATTTACTTCTCATGAACTTAGAAATCAATAGTCCCTAAATCTTTTGACATGTAAAAGGTCATTGTGCTATAAAAAAATGTTTCAGAACTTTGTTAGTCTAAAAACGGCTAGTAAAAAACAACCGGTTGTGAATGTGCCCGATTTGTGATGTAATAGTTGGTATAAACTCCGCCTCCAGAGAAGAAGATCAAAGCCTGATTCCACATCACTGTCTGTTTGGCTCTGCCCACAATAACAAAGGAGGCAAATCTTTAAAAACAAACAATAAAGAGCCCCCAAAGACACCAGTGGAAAAATACACATCCCTTTGCTAGGGATCAACCAATTTAGCAGCAAAAATACAGAATACTAGAATTTTAGTTGTCAATGAGCGATCAGCAACTGGATTTTTTTTTCCAGTTTGACTGATCCAAATTTGCACACAAACTGCACTGCAACAACTTTATACTACAAAATCAAAATAAACATTTTGCTCATGTACAGTGGTCCCTCACTATAACGCGGTTCACCTTTCGTGGCTTTGCAGTTTCGTAGGTTTTTCTTGTGCAATATGACATGCTTTTTTTTTTTTTTTTTTTACAGCGCATTATGTTCTGCATCCTGATTGGCTGTAGACCATTGTCGATCGATCTCCTCCGTGTCTCCTGTATAGTACAGAATGCATTCAGCTTGCCAAACTAACATAAATCTTTGATCGCTAGGAGTGTGACTTTTGACAAGGATGCAAAAAGGGTTGTAACTGTCTGCAGCAAGACCATCGTAAGATGCAGAGACATGCATTTTTAAATTGTAAACACAGGTTTATTTCAAGGTACACACACCGGCAACGCAAGTCAGCAGCTGTCTGCGGTGCCTAGCTACGACTCAGGACACTGTTCATATTTCTGTTGCGCCATCTGAATAATTTCATTTTAAATAACATGCGAGTGTGCGCGTCCGGTGTGTGTTACTTCCAACTGTCATGTGCGCGGTGCATCCAGTGTGCGACCCCCTTCAGGATGTAGCCTGAAAAAAAAATATACAGAAATCGAACAATTTGCTATTAAAAAATTTATATACCGAAATTGGAATCAGCCATGGAAAATCATGTTCGGTGCAGCACACATTTATGTCTTGCAATCCTTTCAGATCCCAACATTAAGAAAGAGTGTTGAATTTGTTCCGCTGTTCACTTAACTTTTCTGTGGATTTGTTTATAAGCAAAGCAAAATTAAACACAGGACTTTCAGAAAGAGTGAAAGTTCAACAGTTTACACTTAGATATTGCTTGATAATAATAGCATGTTTGGCATGCTGTTCCAGAAGAGAACCCTGAGATAATTGACCCCTGGGCTCCCGCCTGGTCAATGAGCATGTAAGGGGGTACGAGGTCAAGTAGTTCTCGAGAGCTCCCCCTGGTAAAGGAGAAAAGGGGGAGATGGGGTGGATGGGGGGATTCTTCAAAAAACGAAGATAAGAAAGTAATACTAGATAGGCTATTTATAGTGAGTTTAGAATAATCCGATTGGCTTACTAATGATTACAGATGAGCAGGCTCGATCAATCATATCATGTGCTCCTCTCGAAATTAGTTTGTGAAACTTCACTAAGATGATGCTGAATTTTGAATCCAACAGTAATCTCACACTGTATGAGTGAGTTTAGGTGACTGTTTAGGTGCTCTGTCTGTCATTAACACATACTGTAGATCTGTTACTTAAACATTTAGAAGTTAATCACAGTCCACCTAGAAAGGATGTAGACTGTCAATACATCTATACATTTGTCAGCATACAACTGTCTAAATAAACAATCTTAAACAGCAAAGCATCCGAAATATCCCAAACAATTAGACAATCGTATTATTGAGCATTCACATATCATAGACCCTTTTCACAGTACAACAGAGTACAACAAATATTGATTTTTTTACAATCCTATTTGCTGAAATAATAAAAGAAAAACTGATGGTGTTTCAGAAAAAGGAAAACAATTGTGTGAGACTGATAGCCAGAAGAGAAAGCAACGTCAAATTTACGGTCCTGCCTCATAGACACTGCATTAGAAATGCCTCGCATAAGCGGTAATTTGGTTTTTGTAATTTGATGCAAAGATGATATAATACAAACATAAATACATATAAATGTTTATATTTAAAAAAAATCTAAATAATAAAAACTTTAAAGGATTTAATATGCTGATGACCGTTAAACGCTTCATAACAGTCTTGTAAAAAGGTTCCATTGAGCATTACAAGTAGCCATACCAATTCAAACAATCATTGTTTAATGAGGCCATCAAAACAAGACAGAAAAATAGTCTATTAGTTCTAAATTATGATGAATTTTATGTAAAATCTTGATTCAGGAACTGAAAGATGTAGATTTTTGGGTTTAGACTGGATGAATGTGACGTAGATCTGTGATGAGGATTATGTTCATATGATCGTTTTACATCGAAGCCCATGTAAATCTGGGGGATGTGTTCAAACCTGAGGTCTCTTCTTGGCACTGTCAGAGAGAGAAAGAAAGAGACTGATTTTGCAGCAAGGCAACCACTAAAAAAAAACTGCAGGCTTAGACTTGTTAGGAGCATGTATGTGTGTGTGTGTATTTTTACACCACTCTCTGTAAACTCAACTGTATAAACAGCAAAATGCTCAGGTGTGCCCATAGTAAAATACGGGATGCTTGACCTCCTTTTTACAACAAAATACCACCTTTCATACTGCTAATATTTAATTTATGAAAACAAAATAAGACGTTTTTAAGGAATGTAATACACTCTTTTGTTGATTTTCCTTAATGTACACAAAATGTGAGTGTTTAAAGAATATCCTGGCATTTTTGTAACCCTCCTAAAACTTTTTAGTTGTCTATAAAGTTTTATTAGTGTAAAAAAAGCTTGTAAAATATATTTAGCTTTCCCCTCGAGTCCCACACACAATTTAGTTTTGCGATTAGCACAAATATGATCCCATCTTGACAAAACAAAACAAAAATTTTAACTTAAAAGCAAACAATTATGTAAGTGAAATTAACTTTGAGTAAAAAAAAAAACTTTTTGAGTAATATGTATGTTGTTTTGTTGAAAATAACTTTTGTTGAATTGTAAATGACAATAAAGTCAATTTAATAAAATAAAATAAATATTTTATTTTATTTTATTTTATTTTACTCTTTATTTTATTTTATTTTATTTTATTTTATTTTATTTTATATTATTTTATTTCATTTTAAAGTGTCTTGCAATAACCCTCAATAAACCTTCAGGGAAGTTATTTTAACAAGTGCCCTCATTCAAACTACATTTCTCATCAATATAAATGATATATTCAGGCCTCAAAACTCCACAATGTAAATGTATAATACACAAGAGACAATAATTGATCATCATGTAGAGTGAGCAAATCCTTTAAAGAGGCCCTATTATGGGTTTTTGAAAATGACCTTCCATGCAGTGTGTAACACAGCTCTAAGTAAAGTGAAATATCCAGCTATAAGGCTTAAATATAACAGTGCACCATGTTTAAAACTATTGATTTATCTATAAAAGAGTTGACTCATAGTGGTTCGAATGAATCGTTGTGGTAACGAATCTTTAGCTGTGTCGGTGTGACGTCGATAAGGAGCTCAAGCCCCGCCCCTTTCGTTGCACGCGCAGACCCGGGAAAATTAAACCCGCTGGCCACAAACACTGTAGAAAAAAAAAGGCAGACAAACACTGTAGCAGATCCCGGTTGAATCATGTCGCGAAGACGCTGTGCTCTGAAGTGTGAGGGAAAGATAGTGTTATTTTCCCTCCCCAAAGATGAGGCTGTGTAGAGTCAGTGGTTGAAGTTTTTTTTGCAAAAATACCTCAGCATTGTAGCCCCAGCCTTGTGCTGTGTTCCCGTCATTTTTCTGACGAGTGCTTCAGCAATCTACATGGTTACAATGGGGGATTTATCAGCCATTTGTTAAAGGAAGGATCAAAAATAGACTATTGATGTATGGGACTTTGTCAGAGCTTGACAGGATCTTTACAGAACACAGTTAATGGATCATGAAGTGTAAGTAAGTGCGACTAAAATGGTTGCCTCTTTGTTTTCTCTAGCTTGCAAATTATGTATTTAATTGTGTTTTGTTACTTGTAACCGTATCTGGTTAACTTTTTACATTCATATATCGTGTCTAAAACCACGTTGGAAACACGACGCGTGCTGCTTTGTTTACGGATTTAAATGCGTTTGTGAGCTCATGATCCACTGCCGTTTGTCATTGCTTTGGCCACTGTCAGCTGTTCCTACACACGTGCGGTGGTCAAGTTTCAAAATAGTTCAGCTTTTGCCACTGTGTGGATTAATACGGAATGTGTGTCACTGTTTTTACTTGTGGTTAAGAATAGAGCAATATGCTGGTGTTAAACCGCATTGCTTTAATGCACTCCTGCATTGGGCTCACACATACACTCTGCGCTCTGACTACTTTAAAATTGTTGATAAGCCATGGCGGGCATTTCTTTCTCTCTCACACTGAACGCAGTCGACCAATCACAACAGACTGGGTCATCGGACCAATCAGCGCAGATTAGCATCGCGCTAAGGAGGGGCTTGGGAACAAATGAATCGCTGAACAAATCATATGAGAGTCGTTGGGGTAATTAGGTGAAAATAACTGCATATTATAAAACAATGAAAGTGTTTTTTGACCTTGCATGCATATCAGCCTGTTGTTGGAGACCCCAAAAACCAAAATATGACCTTTTGTAATGCATAATAGGGGCTCTTTAATATCCACCTTCCAAGTCCTGCACAATAATAATAATTTTAAAAAACAAAGGACATCACTACTTGTTGTTAATCACACACTTGTTGCAGTAAAGTTATTCCAATCTGTGTCTGCATTGACCCCATGTTGGCTCTGTTACATACAGTGCAATTACCAGACCATGAAAGCCAGGATTGGCCCCAAAAAGCAGGTTTGGCATTAGAGCCTGGAGCCAGATTAAGTGGCTGAATAAAAGCGACATATATTACCTCATTTGTCAAAAAAACACACACCTTTAACAACTCTCTGGACCCTGCAGAGCTTATTTTGAGTAAGATATGCATGAAGAGGTAATATGAATCAATCCAAACAAACTGAAGCAAGCGGTTTAGAAAGATCAAGACCACCCTGAGCTTCATGTTAATGTGGTAAGGGAGCATTTCAAATCACTCCAGTCTATGTCTGAATGGAACTGATTATTCATGTAACAATTAAGATATTTTTTTGCAAAATTACATATCACATTTCCAAATTTTCCCCTCAGAATTCAGTTTACATCTCACAATTCGGACTTTTTTTCCTCAGAAATCAGTTGACATCTCACAAATTAGTAATGGGCGGTATAAACGATATGCGATATAAACGATACAAAATTGGCCTACGAAAGAGATTCTAATTCTATTGCACTATCGCGATAATGCATGTTTGATGACGCAATCTACCCGCGAATTTAAGAGCAACGAGCTGCAGCCGGCTGCAACGCATCATCTTGAATAAACAACAGTGCGACCATTTGGCTGCGGCCGATATATTATTGGGGCGGCCCGGTTCTGTGTTCGCGAGAAACTGAGAACACTCTGCCACAGACTCGCATGCTCTGCATGCAGACCCACAGAGACGCGCTGGATACAGAAGAGCGCGAAGACTAAATAGACTGATCCATCTCATTATTTGGGGTGACAATACATTTTCCCCGGACATGTCCGAGAATCTGCTTTCGCTTTCGATATTAATTGTATTCATTTTTGCATTACTTTATAAGCAAACTTTGTCTGGTGCGTCTCAATCTCTCAGCAGCACGCAGACAGAGAGAGAGTGAGGGAGAGAGAGAGAAAGAGCAGATCAAGACACCAGTTTTAATTTCATTAGGAGAACAAAATGTTCAAAATCAAATGTGTTCCCTTAGGCTGCAGGTTAGAAATATGTTTTTATTTAAAGTATCTGCAATACACAATTTTATTGGACTAATTTAATACTGGAAGTAATTTCAGTACAGTGTAAGTTCCTTAACTAAACACCAGTTTTTTTGTTCTCTGTAACTTGGCATTTAGGAACCAAGGACTTAAAAGAAAAGTCTTTCTTTCTAAAAGGCACTACATTTAGTTTATTTATCTGCAACATTGTGTTGTTTAATCACAGTTTTGCTTTTGCACAGTAAATGTTCTCAAAATGACATGCAACGTTTCTTTATTTCTTAAAAAAAATAGCAGTTTGGCTTTCCTAAGGGTCTCTAACCTGTTCTGAAATGGTTCTATTATAATTTATATATCGCAATATATAACGTTATCGCAAGAGGCTGCAATGTATATCGCAATATGGATTTTAGGCCATATCGCCCATCCCTATCACAAATCTGACTTTTTTTTCAGAATTCAGCTGCTGTTCATCTCGCAAATCCGGCTTTTTCCCTCAGAATGTAGTTTATATCTCACAATTCTGACTTTTTTTCTCAGAATTTAGCTGCTGTACATCTCGTAATTCTGGCTTTTCCCTCAGAATTCAGTGTACATCTCACAATTCTGACTTTTTTTTTCTCAGAATTTAGCTGCTGTACATCTCGTAATTCTGGCTTTTCCCTCAGAATTCAGTGTACATCTCACAATTCTGACTTTTTTTTCTCAGAATTCAGCTGCTGTATATCTCGCAATTCCAAAATATTCCCCTCAGTATTCTGTTTATATATTGCAATTCTAACTTTTGCCTTTGAATTCAACTACATCTCACACTTATGACTTTTTTTCTCAGAATTCAGTTTACATCTTGCAATTCTGGATTTTTCCCTCACAATTCAGTTTACATATTGCAATTCCAACTTTTCCCCCTCAGAATTCAGAGGTTACATATTGCAATTCTGCCTTTTTTCCTCAGAATTCAGCTGCTTTATATCTTGCGATTGACTTTTCCCCTCAGAATTCAGTTTACATCTCACAATTCTGGCCTTTTTTTCAGAATTCAGCTATTATACATCTCACAATTTCGACTTTTCCCCCTCAGAATTCATTTTACATCTTGCAGTTTTGACTTTTTTTCCTCAGAATTCAGCTGCTGTACATCTCAAAATTCCGACCTTTTTGCTCAGAATTCAGTTTACACCTCACAATTTCAACTTTTTCCTTCAGAATTCAATTTACATCTTACAATTCCAACTTTTTTCCTTCAGAATTCAGTGTACACCTGACAATTCCAACTTTTTGCCTCAGAATTCAGTTTACATCTCACATATCTGACTTTTTCCTTTATAATTCAGTTTACACCTCACAATTCTGACTTCTTTTCTCAGAATTCAGTTTACATCTCACATATCTGACTTTTTCTCTCAGAATTCAGCTGCATCCTAAAATTCTGACCTAGAATTCAGCTGCTGTTCATCTCATAATTCCAAATTTCTCTCAGAATTCAGTGTACATCTCACAATTTCAACGTTTTCTCAGAATTCAGCAACTGTACATCTCTCAATTTTGCCTTTTTTAGATTTTTCCCTTAAAATTTGGAGTTCACATCTTTCAATTCTGCAATCTTTCCTAAAATGTTTAATTTACATCTTACAATTCTGGCTTCTTTTTTCAGAATTCCCAGTTTAAATTGTGCAAATCTTTTTTTTCTTTTTTTTTTCAGAATTCTTTTTCTAGAAAACTAGCATTTCTGACTTGGGAAATTGATAAACTGACAAAATGTTACAATTACAATCCAGATTTTTATCTAACAAAAACAACCATCCATATTTATGCAATGTAGAGCTTTTTACAAAATATGTTTTAATATAGGTCACCCCCCAAACATGTAAATTTACTCACAATCTATCACCCTCACGCAGTTCCAAACCTTTATACAGTACGTTTTTTATCCAGTACGCTTAACATGAAGGAAGACATTTTGAAGAATGTAAGAAATCTTTGACTTCAGTAGATCGAAAAACAAATACAACGAAAGTCAGTGGTTACCTTTTTTCAACATTTTTCAAAATATTTTCTTTTTGATCAACAGAGGTTTGTGACATGCAAAGAGTGGGTAAATGATGACAAAATTTTCACTTTAGGTGAACTATCCCTTTAAATAACTTGTTTTAACTGGATTTTACATCGATTTTTCTCTCTTATTGTGTAAGATACAAAATTTAACTTCCTTTTACAATCCAGAATGTGGAAACATACGTAAAACGTTCTGGAAAATCTATGTAATGAACCAACAACATGAGCCAATAGCATCACTCCACAGCCTTTCGCTAATGGCCAATGAGTCATGTGTAAACATCTCAACTTTATGCTAAAACGCAAGTTTGTCTGTGCAAAACTCTTAAGATGCAGACCCCCAGCATGAGCATACAGTAAACCAAACAAATAGCAACGTAGCACAGCTGGAAACCTTTCATTAAGTGCCATAATGCCTCAGCTTTACAGCATGAGAGAATTTGGTCAATATTCCGCAGTCATTTAATTGTACTTAACTGCTATAATTACAGAACCTGGAGGGAGCTGATGATTGCGAACACCAAATCAGAAACAAAAGGAGCAGTGACCTTTGATGTATGAAGCCTAGAGCCGGGAACTGACCGGCGTGAATACACACCCAACACTATTAGCTGCGGTCAATGCTATTTCCTCACCTCACAGTCAAAATAGTAATTATGTGAGCAACCTGGGCGTTTAGACTGCCATTCAAAGTGTGTCAATGACCAATGCAACAGTTCATTCAGGAAATGCAGCTTGGCCAAGAGTGATTTTTAAGCACTTTTTGTTGTTTTTTTTGAAGTATACAGCTATCATTTTCCTTCCTTTAGAATGTGTTTGAGTTTTTTGTCTGAGCAAAAAATTAATAAATTACACATTTTTACCACATTTTACATTGGACACACACTAAAATGTAATTCAGTGTAACGTCAAGTTGTCAATGTCAAGTTGTTTATATACTTGAATAATCTTGTCAAGCATATTTAAAACAATAATCATTGATTTATATAGTAAAAGACTCAAAATGCAGCTTCAAAATATTAATTAATTGGCATTTTAAATATTTATACTTGCTTTGATAGTTAAAAAAATAAAATAATGATAGTATTTTTATGTATTTTTAAAGATTCAAGACATCTAATTGATTACATTTTATTTACTTTATAATTTCCGTTTTATATATTTATACTTGCTTTGATAATTCATTCATTTTCTTTTCGGATTAGTCCCTTTATTAATTCGGGGTCGCCACAGCGGAATGAACTGCCAACTTATCTAGCACATGTTTTACGCAGCGGATGCCCTTCCAGCCGCAACCCATCTCTGGGAAACATCCATACACACTTATTCACACTCATACACTACAGACAATTTAGCCTACCCAATTCACCTGTACCACATGTCTTTGAACTGTGGGGGAAACCGGAGCACCCGGAGGAAACCCACGCGAACACGGAGAACATGCAAACTCCACACAGAAACGCCAAATGATCCAGCCGAGGCTCGAACCAGCGACCTTCTTGCTGTGAGGCGACAGAACTACCTACTGCGCCACTGTGTTGCCTGCTTTGATAATAAAAAATAAAAGTATTATATATAGTATAATAATAGTATTTTTATGTATTTTTACTGATTCAAAACATCTAATTGATTCAATTAAGTTTAATTTTATTTAAAATTGGCATTTAAAATATTTCTACTTGCTTTGATAATTAAAAAAATAAAATATTAGATTGTATTTGTATGTATTTGCTTTAGAATTCAAAGCATTTAATTGATTAAATTAAACGTTATTTTATTTATAATTGGCATTTTAAATATTTATACTTGCTTTGATAATTACAAAATTAAATAATAATAGTATTTTTAGGTATTTTTAATGATTAAAAACGTCTAATTGATTAAATAAAATTTTATTTAATTTTTTATTGCCATTTTAAATATTTATACTTGCTTTGATCATTAAAAAATAAAATAATAATAGTATTTTATTTTTATTTTTAATGATTCAAGACGTCTAATTGATTGAATTAAATTTTATTTAATTCGAAAAAATTGGCATTTTAAATATTTATACTTGCTTTGATAATTAAAAAATAAAACATTATATTGTATATTTATGTATTTTTAATGATTCAAGACATCTAATTGATTAAATTACATTTTATTTTATTTATAATTGCCATTTTTAATAATTATACTTTGATAATTAAAAAAATATATTAGATTGTATTTTTATGTATTTTTTAATGATTCAAAGCATTTAATTGATTAAATTAAACGTTATTTAATTTATAGTTGCCATTTCAAATATTTATACTTTGATGATTAAAAAATTAAATTTTAGATTATATTTTTATGTATTTTTAATGGTTCAAATCGTCTAATTGATTAAATTACATTTTTAAATTGTCATTTTACATATTTATACTCAATTTGATAATTAAAAATAAAACATTATAATATATTTTAATGATTCAAAAGGTCTAAATGATTAAATTAAACTAAATTAAATATAAAAATGTCCTTAAATGTTTAAATAAATATGTTACAATAAGCTGGAATGGTTTAAAGAATGACTCTTATTCATAACAAAACATGTGCAAATAACTATAGTAAAAAAAATCTAACCTATATGTCATTTAATATCCTTTTTGGGCCACCATCCTGCAAAATATCACACAGTGTGCACTTCAAACTCACTGCAAAAATCAAAGGCTCCTTTACTGGCCTTACAAAGTGTTAATTCATCCAGGGTGAGTAAGGGATGTCGCTCCTATGGGTCTGACCAGGTATTTCCGCCATATTTCCCAAAATACACTTCAGAAGTAGTCATACAGTGGGAACAGTCACAGCGTTTATGCTCACACACAGAGAACTCAGTGTTTCCAAGCACAGAAATCCCAGATGACACGCCACATCTACATAGTGGGCATACCTCTCATAGCTTTTCATTTATATATGCTGATTTAAAGAGCAAAAGGTACAAAATTAAATATCTGTCTAAGATGAAACTACTTGTATACATACATATAAATATATTTTATGAGCACTTTTATGACCAACGTTTAGTCAATTCTGAATATTATAATAAATATTACAGTACATATACAGTTGAAGAGAAAGTTATTACATTTGTATTATTTTCAAATATTCATTCATTCATTTTCCTTTGGCTTAATCCCTTTATTCATCAGGGGTTGCCACAGCGGAATGAACCGCCAACCTATCCAGCATATGTTTTACACAGCAAATGCCCTTCCAACTGCAACCCAGTACTGGGAAACACCCATACACTCTCATTCACACACAAACATGAGGCCAATTTAGTTTATTCAATTCACCTATAGCGCATGTGTTTGGACTGTGGGGGAAACCAGAGCACCTGGAGGAAATCAATGCCAACTGACCCAGCCGGGACTTAAACCAGTGACCTTCTTGCTGTGAAGCAACAGTGCTAACCACTGAGCCATCGTGTTGCCTATTTTTCAAATATCATTCATTCATTCATTTTCTTTTCGGCTTAGTCCCTTTATTAATCCGGGGTCACCACAGCGGAATGCACCGCCAACTTATCCAGCACGTTTTTTCGCAGCGGATGCCCTTCCAGCCGCAACCCATCTCTGGGAAACATCCACACACACTCATTCACACTACGGACAATTTAGCCTACCCAATTCACCTGTAACGCATGTCTTTGGACTGTGGGGGAAACCGGAGCACCCGGAGGAAACCCACACGAACACGGGGAGAACATTCAAACTCCACACAGAAATGCCAACTGGCCCAGTCGGGACTCGAACCAGCGACTTTCTTGCTGTGAGGCGACAGCACTACCTACTGCGCCACTGCGTCGCCCGATTTTTCAAATATTTCCTATGTTATTTTTTTTTTGTTTACAATATTTTTTTATTATATTTTTGTACTGGAGAAAGTCCTATTTTAGTTTGGTTAGAATAAAAAGTGGAGAAAACTAGTATTTAGCTAAAGACAAAAAAATTGTTATTAGAAATTATTTGTTAACTATTAACTAACTATTAACTATTTGGTTTAAAAAGTAAGAACACTTAAAAAAAAT
Organism: Danio kyathit; assembly: GCA_903798195.1. Lineage (NCBI taxonomy): Eukaryota > Metazoa > Chordata > Actinopteri > Cypriniformes > Danionidae > Danio > Danio kyathit. Next base: position 32,959,330 of record LR812542.1, read on the forward strand.
TATTAAAAAAAATATAGAAAAAATATATAGATTTATATTTGGATGCAAATGGATTCAAGGGCTGGTAAGTACTTATAAAGTGCTTGAATTAAATTAGAAATTAAATTTGTTTATGGTTTCATTTCAACAGTTGTACTCAATGGTCAAATACAGAATGAAAAACTGAGAAATTCTTAAATAAAATTAAATCTTACATTTAAATATTGTACAGTAACACTGACATGTTATCAATATTTCAGAAACCACATTGGACTATTACCAGTATTGAATTCAACAAATTTTATTAAAGTTCTTTAAACATGACTTTTTAAAATGGTCAAACCTTTTGAAAATGACTCAAAGTAAATATTAAGTGTAAGTGAAATGTTAAGTGGCGTTAAGTTCATTCCGCTGTGGCGACCCCAGATTAATAAAGGGACTAAGGAAAATGAATAAATGAAATGTTAAGTACTTTCATGGCACTACATATGGTGCTTGTTTTAAAACGAATAGTGCTTTAAAAAGTCATTGAAAGTCCTTGAATCTGCTATTTATGAAAAAGTGGGAACCCTGTATATGTAACTGCACATACATTTATGGCTGTTTTATTAAATCATGAAAAATGTATGTGCTGCAAGAATGCATTCTAATGTGGTCATGATATTTATAATATACTGTATGTATATATATATATATATATATATATATATATAAATTTTTGTATGCCAAATAAATATTGAATATTAACCCTAACCCAAAATGAAAATGTTTTAGGACGTTAATAAAAATGTATTATGTAACAACATTTAATTGACATCACATCTGCAATGGTCAGTCCAATATAAGATCACAACACTGACAACAATTTAAATGAAAAATACTAAAGCAATTTAAGCAACAGTGTTATGCCAAAAAAACATAATAGGCTATATGCACACAGACTTTTAATTTTCAGCCAGGCAGCCCAAGGGTTTCCAGTAAACTGGCTTTCCATTACAAAATTGTCATGTTTAAGATTTCTTTAAAAATCAGTGATCTTCACTGCCTATTAGATATACTATATTAAGTGGGTCTCAGATAGGACAAGAAGCACTGCATTAAATTCCATTTCCCCTTACCTTGTCTTTAAAATATGACAGTTTATTTTACCCCAGTATTTTCAATGGAATTTCTGCGCTTGGCTGTTGCTACTGACGGCACTAGTGGTTACAACGGTCTTTCATCTCGTTTTAAGCTTAGACAACTAAATGAATACTAGGTCTGTTTAACTGAATGTATTGTAATTACATTACAACATCGATGCTGTAAAAACAACCTTGTGAAATTGAAAATCGTCACATTAAGCTTTCACCGGAAGTTTATCATTGGCTTTAAAACTCTAGCTCTGCATAGAGCCCATTTCCTCCGGTGACTTCTCAATCCCACAAAGCAAACAAACATTCAAGATATGTTAGGCCTCCTTCGTACCAAGAACCAATGCAATTCAATATCACCTGTCAATCGACCCATTGTAGGTCATTATTTACAGCTTTAACTCATTTTGACCCTGCACATTCCACACTCCCACGACTTATACGCGAGTGTAAGAGACCAAACACACATTTAACCGCTAGCAAAAAAAGCACAAGCTAAATGTGTATCATTTAGCTTAATGTGAGAGGTGTTGACGTGATTAAAAGTGAAGAAACAGTTGCTAAATGTAAAAGGCAGTCATGACAGTGAAAACATTTGAATAATTAGCACTAATTAGCTGTTTTCCGCTCTAATCGAGGTGATGGCAGGGTTACTGACTCTTTAAATGTGTCTGCTAATTAATGCTTGTCTCAAATTTCACACCTGAAAGAAAATACAGTACAAAACAATTTAGCAAAGAAAGTGATTTTTTTTTATTATTATTTATTTAGTTTTTAGGGCGTCACGGTGGTGCAGTGGGTAGCACGATCGCTTCACAGCAAGAAGATCGCTGTTTCGAGCCTCGACTGGGTCAGTTGGCATTTCCAAGTCTTTCTCTTGAATTAATGATGAAAGCTCAAAGACGTCACGTTGTACTTGCCGGTGTCCTGACATTTTATCCTGCCCATTAGATTATGCTACCAACACTGTATTTGAATGGTTTTGAGGTTGGCGTTAGGGATTAGGTAGGTTGGGGCATATCACACTACTCCACATTAAAATTTACACCGGTAACAAAATCTGATGGGTAGCATATTGCGTCATCAAAATATGCTACCTACTTTTTGAATGGGAGGTAGGACAATCTGACAAGGTGGGACAAATCAACAGAACATCGATACAGATATCCAGTCTACACTCTGGAATTCACATAAGGATCTAATCGCCGTGACGTAGCTTCTAAATTTATTTTCAAACCGGAAGAACGAATTTGCTTAAAATGAAGCAAAAACAACCAATTTCACTTATTTGTGAAATATATGCATCCTAATAGTGTTTTTAGCAGTGTGGAACACATATATGACTGTCAACATCTCAAAAAATGTGTTTTTGGGTTTCGTGACCCTTTAACATTAGAAAGTTCTCTATCGGTAAAGTGTAAAAAACTAAATAAATTCATTCATTCATTTTCTTTTCGACTTAGTCCCTTTATAAATCAGGGGTCGCCACAGCGGAATGAACCGCCAACTTATCCAGCATATGTTTTATGCAGTGAATGCCCTGCTGCAACCCAACACTGGGAAACACCTATACACTCTTGCATTCACACACATACAGTTGCAAATCATAATTATTGAACCCCCTTTGAATTTTTTTTTCTTTTTTAAATATTTCCCAAATTATGTTTAACAGAACAAGGACATTTTCACAGTATGTCTGATAATATTTTTTCTTCCGGAGAAAGTCTTATTTGTTTTTATTTCGGCTAGAATAAAAGCAGTTTTTAATTTTTTAAACACCATTTTAAGGTCAATATTATTAGCCCCTTTAAGCAAATTTTTTTTTCGATAGTCTACAGAACAAACCATCATTATACAATAACTTGCCTAATTACCCTAACCTGCCTAGTTAACCTAATTAACCTAGTTAAGCCTTTAAATGTCACTTTAAGCAGTATAGAAGTGTCTTGAAAAATATCTAGTAAAATATTATTTACTGTCATCATGGCAAAGATAAAATAAATCAGTTATTAGAGATGAGTTATTAAAACTATTATGTTTAGAAATGTGTTGAAATTTTTTTTCTCTCCGTTAAACAGAAATTGGGGAAAAAAATAAACAGGGGGGCTAATAAATCAGGGGGTTGAATAATTCTGATTGCAACTGTACACTACGGCCAATTTAGCTTACTAAATTCACCTATAGCGCATGTCTTTGGACTGTGGGGGAAACCGTAGCACCCGGAGGAAACCCACACAAACACGGGAAGAACAAGCAAACTCCACACAGAAATGCCAACTGGCCCAGCCGGGACTCGAACCAGTGACCTTCTTGCTGCGAGGCGACAGTGCTAACCACTGAGCCACCGTGCCATTTGGGCTACTTTCATAACATCAAATTACACTTTCTCTTACATACAAAATGAAAACAATGATCCCAGACTGCTTACCTGGCAACCCAAAGACTGCAGCAAGTGAGCGAGTAAATAGTCACATATTAAATAAACAGAATCAGTACTTACTGTAGAAGTAGTGTGCAGAAAGTCAGGCAGTACTTTAACACATAAACTGTATCTATAAGTATGTAAAGCACAAAATATGATATGCGTAAGATATTTCTCTTTGTGGGAATCCAGCAACTCGGATTGGAAAATAATTGGCCGACTTTTCAGTCGTCACGACTGGGTTTTTAAGTTGTCATTGGGTTGGAAAATCTTTTTGGACCTGGCAACCCTGGTTACTTCAGACACAACAAACAAACACTTTAAAGCCTTGTAGGTTTAAATTTCTAATATACAAGTTTCTGATTGTATAGACATGAGGCACAAGAACAGATAACCGGCTATCATACAGTTATCAAGTACTCCAAGACATCAACTCTAACCTTCGTATCAAAGTAATGCTTTCTTTCACATGTCAAAACACATGTCTAAGCAGCTAGAGAAGAAATTACATGTATTAGTGTATTAGATCTATGTCTCTTAGAAATGTAGACACACTGCTGACACAACTCAACCAGACCCAGAATCATTATTTATATGCAGGGTTTTGTGACATCTAATAAAACTCAAGACTATCATTGAGGCATGTGAGGTAGTTCAGAAACTTCGCTTACGGATATAAAGTCTCTTTGGAGTGACTTTGTGCTTTGTGACTTTGTAGATCCTTTCAAACAGCAGCAGGTTAAAAAAATAAAAGGAATCCTTCAAAGGAACACAAATAGGCTCATTTTACAACTTCACAGCATCTACAACAGCAGGCGCAATGATATTAGACAGCGCTTGAAAATAGTCCCCATCAAGAAGCCCTAAATTTACACCACCAGAAACAGCGTAATATCATTGTGCTTGCTGCAGCCATGGTACAGCAGCACAGTTCCTTGATTATTATGCCAAATTGAAAGTATAGATTCTAGCCATATCAACCTTAAAACAGAAATTTTCCATCTGTCTTCATACATGATGTAACTACAAAAAAAATCAAGCTTTAAATACGAAAATTATTGAACATCTTTGGTCATTTTTGAGGAAGATGTTAATGGTCTAATCCAATTCAATGATCTATGCTAAGCTAAGCTAAAAAGGGCTACCGCCAGACCTGGAGATTTTCTATCTGTCTTCATACATGACATAAATGCAAAAAATCAAGCTTTAAATAGGAAAATCAAGTTTTTTTGGTATATTTTGAGCAAGTAGCTAATGGTCTAATCCATTTCAATGATTTATGCTAAGCTAAGCTAAAAAACGTGCTAACGCCAGACCTGGAGAATTTCCATCTGTCTTCATACATGATGTTAACTACAAAAAAAATCAAGCTTTAAATAGGAAAATTATCGAATCTTTTTGATAATTTTTAAGCAAGATGCTAATGGTCTAATCTAATTCAATTATCTATGCTAAGCTAAGCTAAAAAAAGTGCTACCGCCAGACCTGGAGATTCTCCATCTGTCCTAATACATGATGCAATTACAAAAAATTCAAGCTTTAAATAGGAAAATTATCTAATTGTTTTGGTCATTTTTGAAAAAGTTGCTGTGGTCTAATCCAGGGGTGCTCAACCCTATTCCTGGCGATCGACCTTCCTACAGTTTTCAGTTGCAGCCCTTGTCAAACACACCTGCCTGTAATTATCAAGTGCTTCTCACATTCTAAATAATTGGTTCAGGTGTTTGATCAGGGTTGGAGCTGAAATCAGCTGGAAGGTCGATCGCCAGGAACAGGGTTGAGCACCCCTGGTCTAATCCAATTCAATGATTTATGCTAAGCTACGCTAAAAACATGCTACCGACAGACCCTGAGATTTTCCATCTGTCTTCATACATGATGTAAATACAAAAAAAATCAAGCTTTAAATACGAAAATCTTTTAACCTTTTTGGTCATTTTTGAACAAGATGCTAATGGTCTAATCCAACTCAATGATCTATGCTAAGCTAAGCTAAAACGTGCTACCACCAGACCTGGAGATTCTCCATCTGTCTTCATACATGACATAAATACAAAAAAAATCAAGCTTTAAATAGGAAAATCAAGTTTTTTTGGTAATTTTTGAGCAAGATGCTAATGGTCTAATCCAATTAAATGATTTATGCTAAGCTAAGCTAAAAAACGTGCTACTGCCAGACCCAGAGATTTTCCATCTGTCTTCATGCATGACATAAATACAAAAAAAAAATCAAGCTTTAAATAGGAAAATTATCTAATTTTTTGGTCATTTTTGAACAAATAGTTAATGGTCTAATCCAGGGGTGTTCAAACTCGGTCCTGGAGGGCCGGTGTCCTACATATTTCACTTCCAACCCCAATTAAACACACCTGAACCAGCTAATCAAGCTCTTTCTGGGTATACTAGAAACTTCCAGGCCGGTGTGTTGAAACAAGTTGAAGCTAAACTATGCAGGACACCGGCCCTCCAGGACCGAGTTTGGACATCCCTGGTCTAATCCAATTCAATGATTTATGCTAAGCTAAGCTAAAAAATGAGTTACCGCCAGACCCGTAAATTTTCCATCTGTCTTCACACATGATATAACTACAAAAAAATCAAGCTTTAAATAGGAAAATTATCAAATAATTTTTAAGCAAGATGCTTAAGGTCTAATAAAATTCAATAATCTATGCTAAGCTAAGCTAAAAAAAAAAAGTGCTACCGCCAGACCCGGAGGTATTCAAAAATATTAAAACTCAAGTGTTTAACTCTAGGGGAGTAGCAAAAAGTAGAGTGTGCCTTTAAATTACCTACACTTTTCTATACCTTAGACCACTAACTGCCTAAAATTGGTCTCTTCTGTAATATATTGCACAATTATACACATGCTATAGTTTTGCTGTAAAAGATCGACGCCATTAGCCATGTAGACTGAAGGCCCCAGTCGAGGACGTGAGCAATTCATGCATGAAGAGGGCTTCTCTGGCTTTGAGTTACTTTAATTACAAGGTGAAAGAAGCCTTCATAACAGGAAGCAAGGGGAAAACCCGACCGCTTAAAGGTAAACAGTGACACAAGGCTTGTCTGTTTTATCCTGAGTAAGCTCATGTTCAGAGGGACAAATATTCGCCTTTGCTATTACAGAAATGATCTCTGATACTGGTCAAATCTGGGTAGGGCTGCATTTTTATTACTAATAATCTCTGAGCTGCTTAAAATGGTCTATACAGTTGAAACCAGAAGTTTACATATACTCTAACTAAAGGAACATAATCATTTTAAAAAAAATGTCTGATGGTAAATCATACTAAACATTTACTATTTTAGGTCCGTTAGGATTACCTAAATCTAGGGCTGGGCGATTTTTTCGATTTTTTTCGATTAATTCGAATTTACGTTTTAAGACGATTTTATTTTTTTATAAAATCGAGAAATCGCGATTTTTTAAATAAAAATATTAAAGCCGCTTTTCCACTATCGTGCCAAACCGTTCTAAACTGTTAGACAACCGTGCTGAATTGTGCTGATTCTGTGTGTTGATGTCGCGGCTCTGTCCCGCAGCCGCGTGTCTCTCCCGCGCGAGCTGCGAGACGGGCGCGCGCGAGGAGAGGAGAGGAGAGGAGAGGAGAGGAGAGAAGGCTCGACAGGCGGAGGTCCGCTCCTTGCCTCCTTCATTCTAATCATCCACCCGCCCGCACATATTATTTTATCTGATATATATATCCGCACCCGACCCGCACCCGATCGCCACTTTAATAATTCTAATTCTTTGTTTTAAGCATGATGATAGGTGTAACTTTCTCCGCAATGTCCGGCGGCAGAGTAACAGCTCGTTAATTCATGCTCGAGCAAATGATGAGACGGACAAAAGTACTCGATGCATGCCCTTCTTTTACTTATTTCAGTGTTTTCAGTTTCACAGTGCAAAACAGCTCCCGGGTGGAATTACTGAAGTAAACATAAAACAAAAGAGCAGCATTTTGCTAAATATAGTCCTTTATATTCTGATATGCTGTGTTGATTCATTTGTTTTTTTTATATTTAACTTGATGCATTCGTTATTTAATGTTTGAATACTGAAATCATTTAAATGGTTATATTTTACCATCAAAATGTAGTATATTTTATATCATTACCAACTTTTGATATAAAACCGCTGTTAATTTATTGATTGTTATGAAATAATTTAAGTGCTATATTTTTATTAGTGAAAGTGCCCGCTCACTTTGACAAGGCCTGTCTAAATATATATTTCTGCCATGCCACTAATACAGATAAACTATTGTTGCATTATCATCGTTTATTTTTCTGTTATTTGAAATAGTTATTTCCCCTCCAATCCTTTTCAATCTTCACGTTACATTTTGGTCATTTTCTCTCCAAAAAAAAATTGCCCAAAGCTGCACAACATATGACCTCTACATAAATACGGGTGCTGTGATTTCTTTTGTAGCTATGTTTAGCATCCCTACATGAGAGAGTGCCATAACCACGTTTAGTCACACAGTTGCTTTTCTTTTACAAGTGAGCATGAAAAAAACTAGTTTCAGCATTTATTTAAATTTAAATGAACAAGGTAAACTGGTAAGGTAGTTACACAGTAAAAACAAAATTAATAAAAAAAATAAATAAAAAAATCGAAATCGAAATCGTGAATCGGTCAAACTTTATGAAAAAATCGAGATTTTTTTTTTTTGCCATATCGCCCAGCCCTACCTAAATCATTTACATTTGCTAAATGCCAGAATAATGAGAGATTTTTTTTTTTATTAATTTCTAGACCGTCAAATGTTTACATACATTTCCTTGCTATTTTTTTAGCTTTGCTTTTAAACTGTATAACTTTGGTCAAATGTTTTGGGTTTCCTTCCACAAGATTCTCACAATAGTTTGCAGGAATGTTGGCCAATTCCTCCTGACAGAATTGGTGTAACTGAGTCAGATTTGTTGGCTGTCTTGCTCACACAAGCTTTTTCAACTCTGCCCACACATTTTCTATAGGATTGAGTTCAGGGCTTTGTGATGGCCACTCCAAAACATTCACTCTGTTGTCCTTAAAGCACATTTTAACTACTTTGGCAGTATGCTTAGGGTCATGGTCTGTTTGGAAGACCCATTTGTGGCCAAGTTTTAATTTCCTGGCTGATGTCTTGAGATGTTGCTTCAGTATTTCTACATAATGTTCTTTCTTCATGATGCTATCTATGCTGTGAAGTGGACCAGTCCCTCCTGCAGCAAAATAGCCCCACAGCATAATGCTGCCGCCCCCATACTTCACAGTTTGGATGGTGTTCCTAGGCTTGTAAGCTTTCCCCTTTGTCCTCCAAATGTAACACTGGTCATTATGGCCAAAGTTCAATCTTAGTTCCATCAGACCACAGGACAGGTAAATTAGCTAATTATAATCTGGCTTTTTTGTTGATTCTGGCTGGATTTTCCCATGTTGTCACACAAGGAAGCAGTGTGTTTGAGGTTTTCCTTAAATACCATTCTACAGTTGTGCCTCCGATTAACTCAAATTTTGTCAATTAGCCAATCAGAAACTTCCAAAACCTTGACACCATCATCTGAGCTTTTTCAGAGTCATTATAATCTTATTGTATGTAAACTTGACTTTCAAGAAAAGTTATAACAATTTCTCAAAAAATATCTCTCTCATTATTCTACTATTAAGCATAACAGAAACAAATTTGATAATCCTAACTTACCTATAAGAGAAAAAGTTTAGTCACATTAACATCTGACTTTTTTTTTAAATGGTTATGTGCCTTTTTATACAGTGTACGTAAACTTCTGATTTCAACTGTATGTAGAATTTAGACACCCCTTCACTCAAATGTACACTACAAAGAAATTTAACTAAGAAATATGAAAATTCAGATGCTATCAATACTGTTTAGAGCATTAAAATGTAAATATGTGCAATACAAAAAGCTATTAATACTTGACCTTTTTAAATTTCCATGGGCTATTAAGTAGCAATTAACAATGGAGACTGTTTATGACAGAAATAAACATACAAAAGCTGTCACAGAGTTAGCACCTTTTCGGAAAAATACACATTTAAACATACTGGTATCTATATTAGTACCTAATGTGTACATATTAGTGGCTAATTACAAATGTGCAGTTTACAATGGTACCGCCCCAGTGACAGCTTTTGGATCTTTATTTCTCAGAGTGCGTGACCCCACATACCACAATGTTACATAAAAAGATGCTGTTGACAGGTCACCATGGAGATCCAAACAATGACTTTTCTCTTGCAAATACAAGACAAAAACAATGAATGGGATGCTAACGCAAATAGCTGTTAGCTTGTGGCAAACACACAAAACAAAGGCCTACATGACATGCCATAGACTTCGCTTGTGGTGAAAAGAAAACTAGGTAACACTTTATTTTGGTAGTCCTGCTTAGACATTCTGTTGACTATAAATATCTTTGCAACTACATGTGCACTCTGTATGCATTGTCTCTTGCATTTCTAGCATGTCTCTTCCCAGACATTTCATAACCAGACAAACCTCAATTCAGCACAATCAATGGACGCAAACTAAGTCAATCATGGCAAAAGACATCAACAGTGGTGATATTCTGATTCGAGAAAACCCAATGAAGTGTCTGATGCTGTCTGTTGGTGCAATGTGCATTGGTCTTACCAGACAATAGCCGTTTTCTACATAGTGGTCAAATGTGAGCTAGCTCAAAAAATTTTAGTACACATACAGTATAAACCTTTAAATAGTTTTATCTACTTCATCCAAAGGATTAGTTCGCTCAAAAATGTAAAAAGTACATTATTAATTATTCACCTTTATTAATTTTTCACTACAATGGTTAAACTGTAATCGTGTAAAGCTCAAAAAACATTTTGTATGTAAAAAAACCCCCTGAAAAAGTCATTCATTTGCCTCTGTTGCATCAGATCAGTGTGCGTGTCTACTATCAGCAATACGACACTAGTGTACTGATGACTTTAATAGCAATAAGGAGAGCTAACATAGGCAGAGAGTCATATTTGCTAGTTTTTTATTCTTTTTGGGGTTTTTTTGATGCACAAAACTGTTCTTGGAGCTTCGTATAATCATAGTTGAAGCCACATAGAATGTTTTGACAATGTTTTTGGTTCTTTTTCTGGACTTTGAGAGTCTGCCTATGGAGTGTCAGAATCTCAGAAAGCTCCCGTGTTTCATCTAAAACAGGGATGGCCAAATTCTGTCCTGGAGGGCCAGTGTCCTGCATTTTTTAGTTCCAACCCCAATTAAACACACCCGAATCAGCTAATCAAGTTCTTTCTAGGTATATTAAAACTTTCTGGCAAGTCTGTTGACGGAAGTTGGAGCTAAACTATGCAGGACACCGGCACGCCAGGACCGAGTTTGAACACCCCTGATCTAAAATAACTTAATTTTGTTTTGAAGATAAACGAAGGTCTCATGGGATTGGAAGGACATGAATGTGAGTAATTAATCACAGAATTTTCATTTTTGGGTGAAGTAATCCTTAAATGGCAGATAATGACTTGTATGTAACGCTGCAAGTTCACACCAACTAACTCTAACCTAAAAGTTTCTAAATACTCTACTGGAAAATCTACTGTATTAAACAAATAGTTACAGAGATCCCGCATGGTATGATTTTGACAAGTACGATATGATTCTGGATTAACATCTATGTTGATCCTGGAACATAATTTTTGTTGGAACCCATCAAAATCCCTACCCCTAAACCCAACCATAACTGTAAATGATTCCCAAAATCAGAGGGGAATAATAGTTGGATAACAATCTTGTAGAAGTGCATAAACCTAACATAAACTGTAAATGTATCCCTTAATTCTGCTTGGCTGATTAGAATGTTGTTCCAGGATCAACATGGATGTCGATCCAGGAACATGTCCTACTTGGTCAAATCAGGTTAGGGCAGACTTCCCCTTCAATCAATCACTCCGAGCCCACTAGTCATAACGTCTCTTTTCCTTCATTCAAGGAGCGAGGGTTACATTTGTAACTGAGATGTTTCCCTTTGGTCGATCACTTCGAGATATGTTGGATATTGACTATGGGGTCCCCTAGTCGATATCCATCATAAAGTAATCAAGTGAAGGGAAACAAGGCTTACATTTATGACTGAGATGTTACTTATAGTCTACAGAGTGTCTAAAGCAGGGCTGCCCAAACTCAGTCCTGGAGGGCTGTTGTCCTGCAGATTTTAGCTCCAACTTACCTCAACACACCTGCATGGATGTTTCTAGAAAGCCTAGTATGAGCTTGATTAGCTAGCCCAGGTGAGTCTGATTGGTGTTGGAACTAAACTTTGCAGGACACCAGCCCTCTAGGGGATCTCTGGTCTAACGTGTAACTAATTCTTTTGGTTTTGAATATAACAAGGCTTTGCAATCCACTAGACTGGAAAAAGGAAGGCCAAAACCCTTTGTGTTTGAACTCTCTATTTTAGATGTAACAAAGCTTTGCAAGCCACTGGATTGACAAAAAAGCAGAATCTTAAACCAAAACATTTAAGCATTTTTTTTTTGGTTATTTACAAGCACGTTTATTTCTACCTCATGCTAGTTTTATTTGTCATTAACTAAGCTGAACAATGCATGCAGACGGCCCTGGAGGTGGACTATAAATCCAGTTGTGCTTTACTCTCCTGTTCGCAAACGAACAGATGTTGTCTTCATAATGATAACACACCTCACTTTTCAATCACTGAAAACAGCTTTACCTCAAAAGATTCCTCATCCAGGATCCTGGTGCCAAAAACGGTAATACCCTTGGTGTCGATACTGGCATGGTCACTCCTGCCCAATGGCTTGGTCAGCTTCTTCTTACAGTCGACAATAATAGTCACTGTCTTCTTCTCAACGCTGATGCCTACGCGATGCCACCTGCGATTAAACCGGAAGAACAGATGATTACAAACCCAACAAACAGTCGAAGGCCGCCACACGTGAGACGAGCCTTACTTTAAAACCTCAGACAATTTGCCTCCATTCTTGAGATATAACATTCCTGAGTGGACCGCATTCCAGCATTCAAACTTTGGCCTTGTTTAACACTGGATTAAACTCATTAAACTCTCGACCAAATCCCCCCTGTGAGTTGTTCAGCATGACAGACACCGTGAACATTGTGGAAAGTGCGTGTCAGGAAGGTACGGCAGAGAAACCGAACTGTAGAGTCAAAACATTGAAAAAAAAAAAAAGGTGAACAGTTGGACGGGTTTGCGGTATGAAGCCACAGTGAGATTTCAAGGGGGTATCAATAGCACCCAGGAGGGTGATCAATTTCCCATAATCCACTTTGTTAGGAAGAAAAACCTTTATTCTGGCTTGTGGCTTTAAAGCACTTGGCAGACTTGAACCTGGACAGGCTTTACTGTGTCAAGAAACCAACTTCTTGGATAATGTAACTGCTAACGAAATAAAAAAGATACAATTTACATAGTTAGGAGCGATTAGGAGGATGATTGATGTGTGATGGTTTAAAACCACAATGTCGTACTTCACGCCTTTAGGCGTTAAACATCCTGGGAATATTCTAGAGCTTTAGTTCATTCTTGGACTTGCCAAACACAATGATTTAAAGTCACACACATTTTCACACTAAAAAATTATCCGTTTTCCCTCAGGACATGCAGTGGCGTAATTCATCTTTGCATAAATAATGTCAGCAACATAATGTAGCATTTTTACAGCGTGGTCAAGCAATTCATTTGAACACAAATGCATTTCAGAATCTTGATCGCATATGTATCATGGCCTAATATAATAAAAAAGACCCCTATTTTAAATGTCTCCAAAGATGATAAACCACAAAGGTGGATGAAAGCTATATTAGAATGCTGATGGTTAATCCGTTTAGCTTTGCAAATTATTTATACAAAGCCACTTGTAACCATAATTCTTCAGGCACGAGGGAATTGGAATGACAGAATTAGCCTAATCAAGGTGCATTTAACCTGAAATCCCCGTCAGAAACATAAGCTCCATAATCACTCATGAAAATATTGCTGTTTTTGCTGCAAAAAAAACACCCCACTGAACCGATACCTACAATAAAGCCTCTTAAAACCTAAAACACAACACTTCCATTGCAATACTATAGTGTTGTAAATTAATTTTAGCACTTGGGCATTTCAGGGCAATAATAACCTGTTTTGAATACACTATCACTAATATCTATAGAAGCATGCACTAAAAAATGATTCATTGAATTTACTCAATTCTTTTAAGGTAAGTGGTTGTAAGCAATTTATATAGGTTAAAATAAACTAAGAAATTAAATTTAGTAATGTTCAACTTTGTTTGTTTAAATTCAGCAACAATTGACAATGAACCATTTTTTTTTCAGTGTGCTTCCACCACTTTATATCTCATAATCATAATTTGAGGATTTGCGACTTTTTAAATTTTAGTGTGGCATAATTGTGACCTTTTCCCACATCTGTGACGATTCATCTCACAATCTCATAATTATGATTTTTTTGTGTGAATGTGACTTAAATTGTCATTGCGAGACAATGTGCCATTCAAAAGAAATAGTCGCAATTATAAGTCACTCTGTTGAATAAAAAAATATGAGAAATAAAGTCACAATTATGCGATTAGACGTCACATTGTGTAAAATATACAATTGTGACTTTCTGTCTCATAATTGTTGAATATGGATATTGGAAAATATGGATTAATATGTATTTTGTATCTTTTAATAGTGACTACAGTATGTATGTATTCATTCATTCATTCATTCATTCATTCATTCATTCATTTATTCATTCATTTTCCTTTGGCTTAGGGTGCTTTCACATATGTGGTTCAGTTCATTTGGTCTATACTAAGGGCAACAGATGATACATTGTAGCATTTTTCTGCCGTTTTTTGGATCCTTTTCACACCACACTGATTGCTTTAGTCCGAACCAGTTGAAAAGAACCAAGATGCAGTCATGTGACAAAATCCACACCACTCGTTGGCCAGATGTTATTGAAGGTATTTCCTAAATTGCTTTTTGATTGGACAGAATTAACATGCGGGAAAATGCCACTGGAACTCCCAAGTAAACAAACCGGCAGACAGAAAATGTCACTTTGTACTATGGAGGGACGACTGCGCTGGCTAATTGTATCCCTGGTCATAGTATACTATATAGTCTGTATACATCACTTTTGACAAACTATACATTTCGAGAATGAAGCGCGGCTGCGGCTGGAAAACAATGTTTTAATGCATTGCAAAAGGTGAAGGCGCATCGCAAGTCACTTCAGGAGGAGGCGTGAATTAATTTAGCTAAACTACGACATGGTCATCTTCCAGAAATATTACCAACAATCCATCAGGTAATGTTTTTCCCTCTCTCTCTGATATTTTCTAAATATTTTTCCTCTACATCCCTTAATGCATAGTGCATCGGACTACGCAGGATTAGTCCAAAAAGGCACAGTCCGTTTTGCGGTTGGGTCTGTTTTAGTTCAGATCATGTTCTCACCACAAACGAACCGCTTCAGGGTTCGTTTGAAAGTGTACCGAGACCACCTCTTCAAGGAGGTCACTGTGCGCTTTATTGGTCCACTTTTGGTGCGCACTTGAGAACGACTGCTACATTCACACCTGCCCAAACAAACTGCACCAAGAGGGAAAACGGACTCTTTTGCGATTCAACCGAACTAAATAAGGCAGGTGTGAAAGCACCCTTACTCCCTTCAACTCAACTCAAAAAAGCTCTGCATCAAGTTGCCTTAAAATTTTTTATTTATTTTTTTACAGTGCAGCCCAGTACCGGGAAACATCCATACACACTCATTCACACACACGTGCACTATGGCCAATTTAGTTTATTCAATTCACCTATAGCACATATCTTTGGACTGTGGGGGAAACCGGAGCACCTGGAGGAAACCCACGCAAACATGGGGAGAACATGGAAACTCCACACAGAAATGCCAACTGACCCAGCCAGGACTCAAACCAGCGACCTACTTGCTGTGAGGCGACAGTGCTAACCACTGAGCCGCTGCATTGCCTACAGCATTTCTCAATATTTACCTTGTAAGACTATTTCTTAAAAAATTAATTTTTACTTCTCAATCTGACCTCTTTCCTCATGATGGGCCTATTTATCTTATTTATGTGACTATAAAGTCTCAAAATGTGACTTTTTGTCACATAATTGTGAATGTCTTCCAACTGTATTTCTCACAAGCTGACTTTTGTCTCATAACGGTGGTGTTTTTTGTTTATATTATGTTCAAATTTTCCTCACAGTGACCTTTTTAGTTTGCACTTGAAGAGAGGCTTCCATAAATACCTATTCATGTTGGTAAGAGTTTCCTGATGATGTAATCCAGGAGTTTAATTTCTGAGGTCAAGCGTCTGCCACAATGGGTCTAACTTTCCATCTTTCTAAAAATAACAGAACTCTAAAGGATCACTGCTAAGGTCAGATCACCTACGGCCCTGTCGGCTTCACTCCATCAATCCAGAATCTCAGTGAGATCTCCTCTGGCTGAAGAAACCACACGTAACTAACTGAATCATCTACTTGTCAACCAAAATGGTCCCATAAATGTCTTTGCTACACATGTAATGGCTCAGGACCACGGTTTAAAACTCTAGACTGGCAACAAAAATGACTTCCTGCTGTTAAGGTCAATGACTGACCTCCATCTGACCCTGTCTACTCTCTCAGGATGAACCTAAAGCTAAACAGGTCTAAAAAGCCACTGTATTAGGCTGCCCTACAAAAGCAAAGTGCAGAATCAATGCAAATGCTGAAAAAATGTCTTTAAAGAAACACTTTATTAGAAAATAGGCTCATTTTAAAAGTCTACTACAGTTAAACTGGTGAGTTTTACTATTTTTGAATCCATTTAGCCGATCTTTGGATCTTTCAATAATTTTACAAACTTTAAGCTTGACTCTTCTGTAGTTGAACTGTTTATTAAGACCAACAGAAAGTTGCAATGCCTGTTTTTTGCCTGATATGGCTAGGAACTATGCTAGCATTCCAGCGTAATAATCAAGGAAATTTGCTGCCGTACCATGGCTGAAGCATGTGCAATGATATCATGTAGTGTTATTACCTAGTTACCTAGCTGAGAACTATTTTCTTGCGCTGCATAATCATTACCTTGATTATTACGCCGGATTGAGAGTATAGTTCTGCGTGAAATAACATTTTATGCAGATTAACTCCCCAACAAAAAAATCATCTCAGTCAATCAAAATGTATGAATTCTTTTAAAAATAGACCTATTTCAGTCATCAGGTTCAATATGTCACCATGGAGCAAACCATAAGTGTACATTTTTTGGAAACTGAGACTTATATGTCACCCCAAAGCTGAATAAATAAGATTGTTTGTTAGGATTGGACACTATTTGGCTGAGATACAACTACTATAATTGAAAATCTCAAATCTGAGGGTTCAAAAAATCTAAATAATGAGGAAATCATCTTTAATGTTAAAAAGTAAGTTCTTAGCAATGCATATTAATCTAAAATTAAGGTATGATATATTTACAGTAGGAATTTTACTAAAAGTCTTTATGGAACATCATATTCTAATGCATAAAAGGAAAAATAATAATTTTGACCCAAAATATGTTCTATATTTCTGACTATTAACAAAAAAATAAAAATGTAGAAATAACTGTGCAACATGAAACTAGTTTTGTCCAGGCTCACATATATTGCAGAAAAATGAAATATCTCCGTTTTTTTCAAAGTCATACACCCCTAGCGAAGGCTATTGATGGTTCAGCCCTGCACTGTACATTCATCTGTGTGCTCTGTGACTTACTTTCCATCGGCCAGATTGAGAGCGCGGAACAGAGGGTAATCCTCCGGGGCAGGTTTGCCCGTCTGATCCTCGTACAGGAAGACAGGTGAACGGCCCACCTCCACGCCCAGCTGCTGGACGCCTTTCTCATTGTAGATGGACAGGAGGAAGGACTGGATCCCTGCTTTGGGCTTGATGGTGGTTAGGATGGAGAAGTCTTCAGGGAACAAGCCATCTAGAAAAACAGCAGACACATAGCAGCTTCACTGATGGGTATTTATTTATATGTTTGTTTGTTTGTTTGTTTGTTTTTGAGGTGCTTACAAAGACGATATTGGTTTGTTGAAATTGGGAGCAACTTTTGGAGACATTTGCATGTTGTGTCTTAAAACATGTAAAACTCCAGCCATTCGCTTTCCAAAAGCCTCGGGCAAACAGTAGCTGCACTCTCCTACTTTATACATCAGTATATATGCAGGTGAATTGAGAATTATCAGCCCCCCCAAATCATTTTTCCCCAATTTCTGTTTAACGGAAAGAAGACCTTTTTCAACACATTTCTAAACATAATAGTTTTATTAACTCATTTCTGTTATTTTTGAAAAGGTGATAGTAAATAATATTTAATAGATATTTTTCAAAACACTAGTATTCATCTTAAAGTGACTATTAAAGGCTTAACTAGGTTAATTAGGTTAACTGTGCAAGTTAGGGTAATTAGGCAAGTCATTGTATAATGATGGTTTGTTCTGTGGACAATAGAAAAATATATTGCTTAAGGGGGCTAATAATATTGACCTTAAAATGTTTTAAAAATAAAAATATTATTTATTAAAATGTTAAAATCTAATAAAATATTATTCTAGCTGAAATAAAACAAATAAGACTTTCTCCAAAAGAAAAAAATATTTCAGAAAATACTGTGAAAATGTCTTGCTCTGTTAAACATCATTTGAGAAATATTTGAAAAAGGTACTACAGTATACTACTATAGAGTATTTCTAATATGACTTCTAATATGGATGAACGTGTAATGCATCTACATGTAACACAAACTTAAGCGTACAAAAGAAGCAACACAGATTTTCAATAAATAAATTATTTGTAAACTGGAGAAAGATAGAATTGAATGAAATTTCTTATTTTTATTGTACTGTTTTATTTAATTTATATTTTAAATTATTCATTATTTTAAATTTGCATGGAATGCTAACAGTTTTAAAATCTATAAGAGTAAATATTATTAGCTTTAAGATTTTTTGTTTTTGATTAGCTATAGGATTAGCTATATACTTGCCTAGTTACTCTAATTAAGCCTTTACATTGCACTTTAAGCTGAATACTAGTGTTTTTCAAAATAACCACTAAAATATTGTGTACTGTCATCTTGGCAAAAACTAAACAAATGAGTTATTAGAAAAGCAATTATTAAATTAACTATTTAAAATGCGTTTAAAAAATCCCAGCACTCAACAAATGATTTCTATAATTAGGCTAATAATTGTATTTTTTCTGTATTATTTGTGTTAGTTAAAATGAAAATCTGAACAAATTTATCTGTTTACCAATAATTTAAAATCTAAAACGTTTCTAAGTAATATATGCGTATTTTTTTTTTATAGTTTTTCTTTAAATATTTTCTTTATTTCATCAATTCACTTGTCATTTATTTTCAGCAGTATTTGAAATCAGTTTCAACTGATTCCTTCAGTTATCATCTTTCATTTTTCCATGTTCTGAGTTTAAAACTTATTAATACATGTGCATTATTAGCTTTTTAAAGCCCATTAATTGCTGAAAATTAGAAAAAAATACAATATTTTGTGACATTTTACACATTTTATTGCCCATAATCCTTTAAACTGAGCTAAAAATCAGCAGATGCAATAGATTTGCTAATAAACACCATTTATCTGACATTATCCAGGCTCTAAAAATATTAACAAGTAATAAACATGCATCTGTTTTCCACCAAATAAAAAAACAACATCTGCAATATCATAATCACATTCCAATTGCATAATGCAGGAGTGTCCAAACTCAGTCCTGGAGGGCCGCTGTTCTGCATAGTTTAGCTCCAACTTCCTTCAACACACCTCCCTGAAGTTTCTAGTATACCTAGAAAGAGCTTGATTAGCTGGCTCAGGTGTGTTTAATTGGGGTTGGAACTAAAATATGCAGGACACCGGCCCTCCAGAACCAAATTGGACACCCCTGGCATAATGCATCTTGAACGTATATCGGATACATTCAGATAACTGGGAATGTAATGCACAAGCTGAATGCTACACTTGTATGAATGGTCAATATTTATTTTATTTGCACATAAAAGTGCAGCATGAACATTCTGCTAAATATCTTTTTTCTTCTTCTTTTTTTGCATTTCCCCAATGAAAGAAGTCATAAGGGTGATTGAATTCATTTATTTTATTTATTTTTTTGGGGGTGAACTATCTCTTTAAAACCATTTGTTAATTTCTTATGCAACTAAGCAGACGAGCCATGCTGCGGTCAAGAGATTTCAGCCAAGTTCTCCAAGCGCTTAACAATACAAGCGTCTGAGTGAAACATGGCCCCGCACAATCAGGGATGGCATCTCCTGTCAAAAGCCTTGGCAACCGTAACAAAGGGCACATTTAAACGCAGCTGAACGTAGGCAGGATATGGAGACATGTTCGTGGGGTTCAGCTTACCTGGGAAAAGCTGCTTGGTCGGGGCACTGAGCTGGGCATTCTTGCTGATTTTGTAGGCCGCGTCTGGCTGTGATGCTCTTCGGTTTGTGCAAAATCCTGACGTTTTCTCTACTCCTTCTGGGACAGTGGGAAATTCTAATACTTTTAGGACATCCACGGGTTCTGCTGAGCAGGGTAGAAAAGACATGCAATATGTTAGCAGATAAATAAAAGTGGGAAATGCATTAGAAATATTGTTATTTATAAATATTTAGCAGATGATTAACGTTATTATATTGTAGTTTAACTTTAACTTCAACAGAATGACATTTTAACATCCACACTTTCAATAAAAAACATTGGAATTAATTATATTATTCATTCATTCATTTTCCTTCAGCTTAGTCCCTTATTTATCAGGGGTCGCCACAGCGGAATGAACCCCCAACTATTCCGGCATATGTTTTACACAGAGGATGCCCTTCCAGCCGCAACCCAGTAATGGGAAACACCCATACATTCACATACACTCATACACTACGGCCAATTTAGTTTATTCAATTCCCCTATAGCACATGTCTTTGGACTGTGGGGGAAACCGGAGCACCCGGAGGAAACCCACGCCATCACGAGGAGGACATGCAAACTCCACAAAAAATGCCAACTGGCCCAGCCGGGACTCGAATCAGTGACCTTCTTGCTGTAAGGCGACAATGCTAACCACTGAGCCACCGTGCTGACCCCTATATTATTTAATATTTTATTATATTATATTATAAATTAAATCAAACATATGATGAAGTTACTTACAATTTCCACTATTTAATGTACAGTAATAAAGACTAAAACAAATTATAAATTAATTTATTTAATTAAAAAAACAAATAATTCAAATAATTTAATGTACATTTCATTATAATAACAATACATATTGATTTTAACATTTTCAAACAAACAAAGAAACAATTCAGAACACAATAACAAATATAAAGTATATAATGTCAAATCAGCACACTTCTGTATGTATTTATTTAATCAAAATTAAACAATCTTTAAAATCTTTATATTTTTTAATTATTAAAAATGTAACAATATAACTATTATATATTTTATAATACACAATTGAATGCAAAAATTATTATTATTATTATTAATACAGTTGAATGCTAAATTTCTCTTTTGTGAAATTTACATTTATTTTTCAAAAATTTCCCAAGAGATATTATTACTATATTATTAATATATTAATTCATTCATTTTCTTTTTGGCTTAGTCCCTTTATTAATCTGGGGTCGCCACAGCGGAATGAACCGCCAACTTATCCAGCATATGTTTTACACAGCGGATGCCCTTCCAGCTGCAACCCATCTCTGGGAAACACCCATACACTCCCATTCACACACATACACTATGGATAATTTAGCTTACCCAATTCACCTATAGCACATGTCTTTGGACTTGTGGGGGAAACCGGAGCACCCGGAGGAAACCCACGCCAACACGGGGAGAACGGGCACACTCCACACAGAAATGCCAACTGACCAAGCCGAGGCTCGAACCAGCGACCTTCTTGCTGTGAGGCGATCGTGCTACTCACTGCGCCACCATGACACCCTAATATATTAATTGTATAATATTATTATTTTAATATAATATAAATAATATTAATATTATCAATACATTAACCCTTTAATGTGCACTACTTGAAAGGAATATTTTTTGGCCCACATCTTGGATTGAATAATATACTGACACAACTCTGATAAATATTATGATAGCCTATGATAATGATAACCTATGGATAAAAGGTCAACCAGGTGGTTACGATGCCTGTTAAAGGGTTAATTATATAATAATTATATTAATAATATATTATTACTATACAATATTATAGTAATATTGACTTTTAATATTGACGTTTTTCATTCATTCATTTTCTTTTTGGCTTAGTTCCTTTATTAATCTGGGGTCGCCACAGCGGAATGAACCACCAACTTATCCAGCATATGTTTTTACGCAGCGGATTTTCCTCCAGCTGCAACCTATAGCTGGGAAACACCCATACACTCCCGTTCACACACATACACTACGGCCAATTTAGCTTAACCAATTCACCTATAGCGCATGTCTTTGGACTTGTGGGGGAAATCGAAGCACGAACATGGGAGAACATGCAAACACTACACAGAAATGTCAACTGACCCAGCCGAGGCTAAAGTAAAAGAAATAAAACTTTCATTCATTCATTCATTTTCTTTTTTGCTTAGTCCTTTTATTAATCTGGGGTTGCCACAGCCAAACAAACCACCAACTTATCCAGCACGTTTTTACACAGCGGATGCCCTTCCTGAAATAAAACTGTCTCCAGAAATATATATATATATATATATATATATATATATATATATATATATATATATATATATATATATATATATATATATATATATATATATACAGTATATACATATTAGAGGAAATACTGTGAAATTTTCCTTGCTTCATTAAACATCTCTTGGGAAAATTTTAAGAAAGAATTTCTCAGGAGGGCTAATAATATTGTGTTCAACTGTATGTTATATAAGTATATAATATGCTATATAATTAATATAGTATATCTATACATTTAATATGTTTGCAGCTTGTATTCTAAAGTAAGCTAATTATTAAAATGACAATAAAACCAATTCTACCATAAAATTACCTGTAACCCTTTAATTATCCAAAACTGCAAAGAAGAGACGAATATGGGATATTGATTCACCATATGACCAAACTCAGCCCAGTGCTCTTCATTCCTATGAGATTTGACCTTTGTAAAATGTCAGATTCCCTCTTCAACCCCTTGAAAGATACTTCAGCAACAGCTGGGTCAAATAAGCTTGAACAAACGGTTTCATTATGGTTAACGAAGCAAGATCTAAGATAAACACCGCTCACCCTGGATCACCCTGAAACTTCCCTGAGAGTCAACTTAGAAAGCAGCACCCTTGAGAAGACTTTCTTCATGATTCACTGCAAATTTAGGGCACATGTTTAGCATCTGGGTGTCATCCAGACTCTACCAACAGTGCCATATGTGTCTTCAGGCCTGGAGTGAATCTTTAGCATCAACCACATAAAACCAAACGCTCAGACCGTCAGCAACAAAGGCCGACTATACGTCACAAAAGCACAAATTCATCTGAGGGAGGTCTAAAAAAAAAAGCCTGTAATAAAGACGCAGAGGCTTTCCCGCTGCTGAGAAAGCATTTACCACCCCATTTAAAGCTGTGAAAAGCGAAGGCGACACACTATTCTTCTACCGGTTCTTTGTGTTGAGCGCAGTGATCCCCCATTATCCCTCAATCCCAGCTTTACGCTAAACATACAAGATAGACGAAAAGGAAATAAACGC
This sequence comes from Danio kyathit, assembly GCA_903798195.1. Classification (NCBI taxonomy): domain Eukaryota; kingdom Metazoa; phylum Chordata; class Actinopteri; order Cypriniformes; family Danionidae; genus Danio; species Danio kyathit. Next base: position 32,982,702 of record LR812542.1, read on the forward strand.
AAACTTAAACTGATGCTCTGCATAACCTCAAGCCTCACACACTCCAGATGTTAGCCTGAGATTGACCTTCTGCCATGCAAACGCCAAAGAAAAACATCAATATTCAGAAACCCTTCGGAAAACCAACTGTAGATTAGCTGTCATTAGAAAAGCGCAGCTGATGGCCTGGTGTGATTTTTAACCAGACCGCTGTGCAAACACACATGCTGATCTGTTGCGCTGTCATTCTTTGCATTAGACAGGCTAGTGTGTGTGAGAAAAGGATGATTAGACTTCGAGTGTGAATGTGGAGGGAGGTGCTAACTGAGTTTATGAGATCATAAACTTGCCATTAATATTCTATTGGACCTCCCAAAAAGTGGGAGGGGCTTGTTTTACTGGGAGTTTTATAATTTGAATAAATCATTTCATTAGGAATTTCAAGAGGATGACACAAATGTAGCGTTTAAATAGCATTTTTCCAATAATGTCCTCTTATTTGGCATTATTTGCATGTTTAGTGGGATATCAGGTGAAAATGCTGGAGACCGTTTTACCTGCTGCTCCTTGAGACTCCAATAATGAATTCAGTCAGAATCTCTCTCTCGCTCTCTCTCTCTTTCATCCTGTATCTCTCTCTCTCTTTCTCTCCCCCCTTCTCTCCTCTTTGACACATGCGTGCCGCTTGAACAAGACCGCATTATGCCACAGGCTCTCCGCGAGGCAACCTCACTGGCGGAATTTTTAGCAAAAAAGTTTTTCTCCATGACACCCCCCCCCCCCCCCCACCCCTTCATGACTGTAGAGAAACATCAAAGAACAATACAGCCTTTCAACCATCTGCTTCCCAAGAATACTGTTCAGTTCACCTCATAGAGGGACAGTTCAGCCAAAAATGAGCATTCTGGCATCATTTACTTTCCCTCATGTTGTCCGGAGCTCTTTATTCCTTGTGTGAAAGCAAACTTGATGAGAACCAGGTAAACACTGTTCACTTTTATTGAATAGAAAGAGAAGTGGTTTTAAAGTGTTACATATAAGGTTGGCTCTGTTTAGAACGTTTTACTTTGAATCACTAATCACTCTAAAGAATAGCGTTTCTTCTGTGACATCCATTGGTTCATGAAAAACCATGAACTCACTGTTTTCCACAGTGGGCGACGTGGTTCTTTTAAAATTTTCTACTGAAAGATCCTAGAAAATGGTTCTTCTATGGCTTTGCTGTGCTTTTGAGACCTTCATTTTTATAGTCGAAAATTGTTGGAAAATTCTGCTCTGCTCTCTGAAAGTACTCAGGAACCCAAAACGGTTCTTCTATATAGCATCCCTTTAGAAACTTTTTTTATTTACACGTTATAGTGGAAAATTGTCTGAAAATATACAATTTGCACTAAAGGTTCAAGGAATTAAAGATGGTTCTTCTAGATTTCAGTTTTTGCACTTTGCATTGAAAAAATGACTGTAAATGTTATGAACTACAGTTGCAATCAGAATTATTAAACCCCCTTTGAATTTTTTTTTCTTTTTAAAATATTTCCCAAATGATGTTTAACAGAGCAAGAAAATTTTCACAGTATGTCTGATAATATTTTTTCTTCTGGAGAAAGTCTTATTTGTTTTATTTCGGCTAGAATAAAAGCAGTTTTTAATTTTTTTAAAAAACCATTTTAAGGTCAAAATTATTAGCCCCTTTAAGCTATCATTTTTTTGTTAATCTGCAGAACAAACCATCGATATACAAAAACTCGCCTAATTATAGTACCTGCCTACTTAACCTAATTAATCTATTTAAGCCTTTAAATGTCACTTTAAGCTGTAAAGAAGTGACGTGAAAAATATCTAGTAAAATATTATTTACTGTCATCATGGCAAAGATAAAATAAATCAGTTATTAGAAATGAGTTATTAAAACTATTATGACTAGAAATGTGTTGAAAAAATCTTCTCTCCGTTAAACAGAAATTGGGGAAAAAAATAAACAGGGGGGCTAATAATTCAGGTGGTTTAATAATTCTGATTGCAACTGTATGCAGTAATGGGGTAACCAAAATGGATCTTCAATAGTACTGCTGCTAAAAGATGCAAATAATCTAAACACATGCAGTTATGTAACATCAAAGTGTCACATTTATTTATTTATTTATTTTTTAAATGGACATTTCTATCCATTGAGTTGACTCGCAGAAACATGACTTAAATGTAGCCCAGATGAAGCCTGGTCGGCACCGTCTACCATAAGAGTAAGAGGAAAGATTTCTGAAATGTGTGCATTGTCTGAAGGAATGCACATCTGAGGTTCCTCAGCCTCAGGGGCTGAGAAAACATGTCAGTACACTGCCAGCTCAAGAGGGCACCCGGCAGAAATGCATTCGTAAGCCACAAACCGCAAGACGCATTGCTTTAGAAGTTAATTGGGATTAATACTTTTTAAGATTCATTATCATCTTTGATAGGTGATAAAGAGGTTTCAAGCATGATCTATCATACACACTTCAAAAAATTATATCTGGAAAATGTGGCAAATGCACAACAATGCATTGTCTCACTTGTCATTTGCTAACAACATGTCTAATTCAATTTTTCAAGGAGCTTTGTTACTGTATGAGTGAGTGAGACCTGTCATAAGGCAAGTCTAGGGGCCCTGGATGGCTCCGGGCCCTTTGAAGCCTCCAAAATAATAGGGATGAGCTGAGAGAACAGTCATCAAATAACGGGAAAGCACTTAGTAAAGAAGCATTCCCACTGGGAAACTCAACACATGGGAGACAATCTTGCGAAGCCCCTGCCTGGGCTTTGGCGGAACTATAGGGGTGAATGGGGAATGGGTGATTTTGGCTGTAACCCACTGTGACTTATGTTAATTTAGTAACTGGATGCAATATCAAATATGTTTTGTAAAAAGCTTAGACCCAAACATGCTAAAAAAGTAAACATATGTTATATATATGTGCAATTTTCCACATTTTTGCAAACAAAACATAACGTTTGATGGTTTAGCTAAACTGTCAGATTTAGGTTTTCATAATCGAATCACTTGTTGATGTGACTTGATCAGTCACGCCCATTGTAATTTGGACCTCCCAGGTCTCAGTTACTATGAATCAAATTCTTATCATAATTAAAGAATAACAGATTAATAAAAAAATAAAAATAACACCAATGAAGTCAGAACGCACATTCGCAATGAAGTCTTATGAGTGTACACTAGCATATTAGTTACAGTTCAATTATTTTGTCTTGCTTTATTGATTGGCGCACAACCACATCCACTAAATCACACCATTCAAGCCTATGCCTTTCCATTTCCCGTACCTAAATGTAAAGCGTGGATGTAAAACCCTGAGGAATTCCACCCTGCGAACCGTGTCCACACACACCTAACGGACCACAGGTTCAAACAAAGAGCTTCTTTCCCCCCAAAGTAAATCCCAAACTGTCTCTCCATGACACTCTCTTGACACATTCCTTCTGTCCACCCTCTCAAACAGTGCATTAGCACAAAAAATATACTGAGATGCAATAATTTTCTTTGTTTTTTGTAAAGTTTGGATGTATATGCAAATTTAATAGACAGAACAAGTTGCATGCTTAAAAATAATAATAATTCACTTTCATAAGGTAGCCCACTTCAAGCGCAGACTCAAACTTGATCATAATCCAATCACAGTCGTGTCATTTAATTAACAAACTAAGTGTTATGGACAATATATAAAGTTTATGCCCTTTTAATGGCATTAATAAGCTAATTGTAGCTTAACAGACACTCGTGAATTCTTTATGATACCTGGTGGATTTATTTTAACCCACTCCGTAGAGTAAAGAGAGTGGTGCATACTTTTAATAATTTTTCTTATTGTGCACGCACACGCAAATGCATATGGGATGCACATCTGCGATCACCTGTCTAAACGCGAAACGTTCTATCGCGTAAAAGTCGCGCATCCCCTCTCTAAAAGTCCCTGCGACTTCATCAAAAGTTTGGAAGTCTATCTTTCCTTACCTGCTCTGACATGTGAAGCCTGCAGAACCAGGACGAGGGAAACTGTGATCAATTTGAAAAGAGTGGAATCCAAAAGCCACCTTTTCGTTTTCCACATTGGCGACCACCTTGGCCTCTCCATGGTCGGGCGCCCACAAATGTGCACAAAACCCGGGGCGCGCTCTGCTTGTTTGAAAAGGACGTCCCTTCTACAATCCCAAATAGTGCCCGATCTGCTCTAAACAGCCATAGGTGAGGGGTATTTTGTCTCGCCGGGCCCCCTTCGATCCTTCTTTCCTTGCGCCCAGCCTTCAGACTGAAGGGATCCGGGCTTTAATCAAAATGAGACGCGGAGCGCTCGATCGCCTCACCGTCAAGAGGGCTGGACCCAGACCCTGGATTACAGGAAAATGACAAGGGAAAAATACCCCGATTAGCAAATCACGGGGCTTGAAAGTTGGCTTGGGATCCACCCATCAGTTTTCCAAAGCCTCCCCCGGTCGCCCTCTCGCGCGTCCCCCCATGAAAGCCGGCAGAATTTTCCCTGGAGTAGCCTGGGAAAGAGAGAGAGCGAGAGAACATGCAAGCTTGTTTTAGTTAATGACATATATGCATCAGCAGTAAAAGTCGGAGTTTAATTATAATTGTTTCATGTTAAAAATAATTTAGTTATTTACAGTGTCGCAAAATTTAGCACTAATATTGGAAAGTCTGAATATTATACACATTCTGTATTTATTTTATGAAAAGAGAACTTAAACCTATATATATCTATATATATATATATATATATATATATATATATATATATATATATATATATATATATATATATATATATATATATATATATATATATAGGGGCAACATTTTGACGCAGTGGGTAGCGATGTCGCCTCATAGCAAGAAAGCCGCTGGTTCGAGCCCCGGCTGGGTCAGTTGGCATTTCTGTGTGGAGTTTGCATGTTCTCCCCGTGTTGGCGTGGGTTACCTATATATATATATATATATATATATATATATATATATATATATATATATATATATATATATATATATAATACACTTGTTTCCTTGATTAGCTGTCAGTAATAGTACTTTGTGCGTTGGTTATTATTTAAAAAAAAATTACCATTAGGTGCAGCTTTTATGCAATCAGAATCCAGTATTTCAGAGTCTATAGGGCTACAATATCTAGTTCCATTAAAATTGCTATACAGTATATAGAGTTGAAGTCCGAATTATTAGCCCCCCCTGAATTATTAGCACCCCTGTTTATTTTTTTCCCTAATTTCTGTTTAACGGAGAGAAGATTTTTTCAACACATCTCTAATCATATTAGTTTTAATAACTCATCTCTAATAACTGATTTATTTTATCTTTGCCATGATGACAGTAAATAATATTTTACTAGATATTTTTCACGTCACTTCTATACAGCTTAAAGTGACATTTAGATGCTAAACTAGGTTAATTAGGTTAACTAGGCAGGTTAGGGTAATTAGGCAAGTTATTGTATAACGATGGTTTGTTCTGTAGACTATCGAAAAAAAAAAATAGCTTAAAGGGGCTAATAATTTTTACCTTAAAATGGCTTTTAAAAAATTAAAAACTGCTTTTATTCTAGCCGAAATAAACCAAATAAGACTTTCTTATTTTTAAATATTATCAGACATACTGTGAACATTTCCTTGCTCTGTTAAACATCATTTGGGAAATATTTAAAAAAAGAAAAAAAAATTCAAAGGGGGCTAATAATTCTGATTTCAACTGTATATGGTAACTTGTTTAGGCGATTGATCGCTTTTTATTGTCATTATAACAGGTATAAAATTTGAAAAAAGAGATCTTCCCAGATTTTCTATAGGTTGAATATGAAAAGTTTTTGCTCGGAAACTCAAAATGTTTACGAGAGCGCTTCCTACATGAAAGAATTATGTAGGCTAATTCAATAATCAAGCAAATAATACAAGTGTGATTTTAATTGTCAAACTGCAGAATTGCAGAGCTTGTTCAAACATCAGCATCAATGCAATCAATGTTTCCTAAACTCTAGATTGTGCTGTTAATTTTACTTAATTTTTTTTGTTTGTTTTTAAAGAGGAAAAAGTCACGTGCAGACTAAATAATATGTGCGCAAGTGTGTTCAGCGAACAGCCGCTGGTATCGCTTAGGGTTTCTGGATTCTGCTTAATATTTTTTAAAAATTACAATGTTTATTTTGCTAGCGCACATTGTTATTCTTTAGGTGAACAATTCATCCATGCAAGTTATTTTGCAGAATTTGTTTTTGTTTATGTTTTGGTAATCTTCAATCAAAGTCTGACTGTTTGCTTTCACGTTTAAGTGGCTGTACTTCTCTGCTTATACTAGTTAAAATACTAGTTTATTGTTATTTTATAAACCACTGTTTCCCCCATTTATCAGCAAGGCAGTTTTTTTTGTATTAAATAAATATAAAAATAAATATTTTGATGTATTTTAATAAGTACATATCAGAATAGTTACTTTAAAAACATGCCACACAATATATATTTCTTATTTAATTATACTTATAATATACTATACTATATACTATACTATAATTATTGTGCATCCTTCATGAAACATACTTTAATTTACCATCTTTTCCTCTAAATTGCAGCATGAATGAAATAAACATTTGGCTTTGAGAACAAAGGGCAAACGACCAGCAGCTGCTGCATGCCAAAAATCAACTTGTTAGTTTCATTTTTTTGTTTGCATGCCAAAGTTACCAAATACAGTAATTAATGTGTGGAAAAAAAATAATACAAGCAAACAGAAAAAAACAGAATAACCTATTTCAAATAAATAACAATTCATATAAGATCACTGAGATTATTCATCAACATCATCATAATAAAAAAAAGCATTATGTCATCACCTCAGGGCAAGTTGGAACTGCACTCAGTGAACTGTCTGCAAAAACATGCACAGTAGAGCTTCAGATTCAAGATAACATTATTTGCATGCAGTAAAAGCTGTGATCATGATTACATCGTGTGATTTGCTGACAAAATGATTTACAAACACCTGGAAATAAAATACAGGAATATTTAAGCTTGATAAATGTAGCTCGTGATTAACTGCATGCCAAAGTGATGAAGTGCGTTTTGAGAAAAAAAAAAATCACAGTGTTTTGATGGACGCTGTTAGAAATCAAAGGTCAAAACACATTTTGACAGTTCCATGGGTCTGATCTTACAAATTAGGATGCCTATTTATCATATAGAATGCAATGGTGTGGCCAAGGTTGATATGAGGGCTTGAATTCATAAATACAACCATAAAAATTGCTGCGTGTTGCCAAGAACATGTGTTAGGATGTGCAGATCAAGATCTCATTTACACATACAGATTTCTGTCTAGTTGCTCTGTTAAAATATACGTGTTGTGAGTACGATTTTAAGAGATGCAACTTTTATTAAGTGTTTATTTTTTAACTATTTACTAGATTTTTTTTGGGATTTTTAATTGCATATATATGACTTGGATCAATCTTAGTTATCATAATAATAATAATACAAATAATAATAGTAGTAGTAGTAGTAGTAGTAGTAGTAGTAGTAGTAATTCAAGTTTATTTGTACAGTATAGCGCTTTTCACAATAATTAACACACTCACACATCCTTAGATATATAAACAAACATATAAAACATAGAAGTATTTCTAATAAAGTACCTGGTGCATTAAGACTGGAAGAGTGTGTCCTACAGGTGGTTTGTCAAGCCCACTCACCTGCATGGAGCACACTCACACATCCTACATGTTATGTGATGCATTGTGTATATGCTTTACCAAAACAATAAGTCTTCAATCTAGTTTTGCACTGAGAGAGGGTGTCTGATCCTCAGACATTAGCAGGAAGACTGTTCCAGAGTTTAGGAGCCATATATAAGAAGGTTCGACCTCCTTTAGTGGACTTTGCTATTCTGAGTACGGCAAGAAGCTCTGAGATTTGAGATCCGAACTGAGTCATGATTATCATCATTTCATTACTTGAAATAAACATTAAATAAAATATTTTTAAAACTTAAACTTAATTTATATCAGCTAATGCAACTTTTTGTTGACTAAAGGCAACTATAGTTAATACTAAAACTTTAAACCTGACATTTTTGAAAAATAATAATAGAACAAAATGACTAATTGTCCTTCTTTCACATATTTTGACATTTAAATTTAAATATAAAAATAAACATTCCTCATAGATGTAATGTACTAAATGCAACACCATTAAATAGAAATCAAAATATTAAAGCATTAAAATTATAAAACTTACAACAGCTTTATTTTTTTTTTATTTGATTAATTGTTGTTGTGTTTTTCTGAACAAAAACAAAATGACATAGTTACTATGATTTACAGAGGACACCCACTAAAATATCATCCAATAATTCATTCATTAATTTTCCTTCAGTTTAGTCTCCTATTTATCAGACAGGATTCTTAAGACAGGAACAGTGTGTCCTACAGGTGGTTTGTCAAGCCCACTCACCTGCACGTTATGTGATGCATTGTGTATATGCTTTACTAAAATAATAAGTCTTCAATTTAGCTTTGAACTGAGAGAGGGTGTCTGATCCTCGGACATTAGCAGAAAAGCTATTTCAGAGTTTAGGAGCCATATATGAAAATGCTCTACCTCCTTTAGTGGACTTTGCTCTTCTGGATACTACTAGAAGCCCTGAGTTTTGAGTCATGATTATCATCATTTTATTATATGAAATAAACATTAAATCAAATATTTTTAAAAACTTAAACTTAATTTATATCAGCTAATGCAACAATTTGTTGTTGTTGTTTTGCTGACTAAAGGCAACTATCGTTAAAACTAAAACTTAAAACCTGACATTTTTGAAAAATAATAATATAGCTGTACAAAAAAACCTATTTGTCCTTCTTTCTCATACTTTGAGATTTAAAATTAAATCTAAAAATAAACATTCCTCATGAATGTACTAAACGCAACACCAATAAATATAAATCATTATAAGAAATCATTAAAATAATAAAACTTACAACAGCTTTATTTTTTTTTTCATTTGACTGTTTAATTGTTGTTGTTGTTTTTCTGAACAAAAAAAAAATGACATTGTTACTATGATTTAGAGGACACCCACTAAAATATCATCCAAGAATCCATTCATTCATTTTCCTTCAGCTTAGTCCCTTATTTAATAGACAGTATCCTTAAGACAGGAACAGTGTGTCCTACAGGTGGTTTGTCAAGCCCACTCACCTTCACATTATGGGATGCATTGTGAAAATGCTTTATTAAAAAATAAGTCTTCAATCTTGAACTGAGAGAGTGTGTCTGATCCTCGGAGTTTAGGAGCCATATATGAAAATGCTCTACCTCCTTTAGTGGACTTTGCTCTTCTGGATACTACCAGAAGCCCTGAGTTTTAAGTCATGATTATCATAATTTCATTACTTGAAATAAACAATAAATAAAATATTTTTTTAAAGCTTAAACTTAATTCATATCAGCTAATGCAACTTTTTTTGTTGTTATTTTTTTGCTGACTAAAGGCAACTATCATTAAAACTAAAACTTAAAACCTGACTAATTTAACTAATTGTCCTTCTTTCACATACTTTGACATTTAAATTTAAATATAAATATAAACTTTCCTCATGGATGTAATGTACTAAATGCAACACCATTAAATAGAAATCATAACATTAAAGCATCAAAATAATAAAACTTACAATAGCTTTAATTTTTTTATTTGACTGTTTAATTGTTGTTGTTTTTTCTGAACACTGTTACCATGATTTACAAAGGACACCCACTGAAATATCATCCAATAATTCATTCATTCATTTTCTTTCCACTTAGCCCCTTATTTATCTGGGGTCGTCACAGTGGAATGAACCACCAACTATTCCAGCAAATGTTTTACGCATTGAATGCCCTTCCAGCCACAACCCAGTACTGGGAAACACCCATACACTACTCATACTACCAATTTTGTTTACCCAATTCACTTACACCCCATGTCTTTGCATTATAGGGGAAACCGGAGCACCCAAAGGAAACCCAAGTCAAAATGGGGAGAAAATGCAAACTCCACACAGAAATGCTAATTGGTCCAGCTGGGACTTGAACCAGCGACCTTCTTGCTGTGAGGCAACCGTGCTAACCACTGAGCCACTGTGCCACCCTCATCCAATAATACAAAAGTTTAATAATTTGCCACTATCCTGACTGCGAAAAGTTTTTAATAATTTTAAATTATAATATAATATAACATGTACACTTAGGGCTGGGTGATATGGCAAAAAAATTATCATGATAATTTTTTTTTCACATCAGTCGATATCGATAATTATCATGATAAATGTGAAATCTTTATATCTATCAATTTTAAATGATTTTCAGCATGTCAATCCCTTTGTGCAGCTGATTTAACACATTTTGTGAAATCTTTTAACTGTCTGACAATATAAATAAAATAATAATAAACAAAAGAACAATCTTAATAATTTTTCAGCATTTACTGTTTACGTTTTCAACAACTAAAGACATTACCTTACAAGTTATTGTATATTATTGTTCAACAATCAAAAAAAATATTTTAAAAATGCCAGCACAGCGTTACACAGTGTATAAATATTATCAAACACGTATTGAACTGTCTTTATTATTTTATTGGAAAAATATATATTGTGATAATTATCGCTATCGAATTATCGCCCAGCCCTATGAAGTGGCCAGAAATGACAGTAAAGCCATTGTAATGCTACAAAAAAAAAAAAATTCTATTTCAGATAAATGTTGTTCATTTGAGTGATCAGTTAAGAAATTGCTAAAAACATTTTTCCACAGAATACTATTATAAAACTAGTAATATACTAGTAATAATAATACTAATAATACTAATTTTAAACTAAAATATGTATGAATTGTTTATTATTTACTGCATATTCGATCAAATAATTGCAGCCATAGTGAGCTATAAATGTTACAACATTTTAATTGAACTGATTCATCAAATGTTTTTACTGTATCAATTGCTGAGTATAATATTTACTTAAGAAATATTAAGAAATGTTATAAATTTTTTATTAAGAAATGTTATTAATGGATTTATTGTAATTACATTTTCAAACGTTTTTTATTTTTTATTTCACAATACTACTGCTTTTATTGTGTGTTTGATCAAATAAATGCACCAGTGTGCTTTAGTAAGCGTAAGAGACTGTACAAAAACAATTTGAAATATAAAAAATATATTTAAAAAGTTATTATTTAATGTAGTCAAATATTGTTCTGACCTGTCAGGGGGGGTTCAGGTGCAGTGCTTAATTTGTGAATTGCGAGGTCCCGGAACAGATCGGGGTAACGGATCCGGCATGTTAGGCCTACCCGAGGATGGCGTAGGGGTGTCGCGGACGAAAGTGAGCGGGGTCGGGGTGTCACGGACGACAGTGAGGAGGGTTGGGGCGTCGCGGAAGAAAGCAAAAGTGAACAGCGGACGAGGGAGAAAGGCGGTTGAGGAGGGGGATCGGTAAAATGAGGTGCAGATTTCAGAGATGCCGGATTCGGATCCGGCGTGTTCAGGCACAAATTAAGCCCTGTTCAGGTGGTTCGAAAGACCCACCCTCCCACTGACAAAGGTCCAGAATTTGTCCATTGCATGAGCGAAATTGTCCTATTTTGGCTGCGATGCCATCATAAATGGTGAAATAACCCATCGAAGGCTGTGAGACCAAGCAGTATCTGACAGTTGAAGTCAGAATTATTAGCCGCCCTTTGAATTTTATTTTCTTTTTTAAATATTTCCCAAATGATGTTTAACAGAGCAAGGAAATTTTCACAGTATGTCTGATAACATTTTTTCTTTTGGAGAAAGTCTTATTTGCTTAATTTCGGCTAGAATAAAACCAGTTTTTAATTTTTTAAACGCCATTTTAAGGACAAAATTATTAGCCCCTTTGAGCTATGTTTTTTTCGATAGTCTACAGAACAAACCATCATTATACAATAACTTGCCTAATTACCCTAACCTGCCTAGTTAACCTAATTGACCTAGTTAAGCCTTTAAACTGCACTTTAAGCTGTATAGTCTTGAAAAAATATCTAGTAAAATATTATTTACTGTCATCATGGCAAAAATAAAATAAATCAGTTATTAGAGATGAGACTATTAAAAGTATTATGATTAGAAATGTGTTGAAAAAATCTCTCCATTAAACAGAAATTGGGGAAAAAATAAACAGGGGAGCTAATAATTCTGACTTCAACTGTAAGTGAAATCATCTTTCACTGACCACACTTGTTCTTTTATATATTGTAATAAGTTCAAACAGTGTTTAATATTTACATAAAATTATCAGTACACTGAATTTAACCCCTTTTATTACATTTACCCAGACACTTTTGTAACACATCACATTAACAAACACACACAAATGGAACGTCTCATCTTTGACTTTAAGAAGAAAGAATAAGAAATGGCATCACTTCTTAACCCTTCGCCATTGTGCTAAAAGTGACTTTCATCAGCATAACGAACAGATGAGAAGATTTAGAAATGACTACAGTCCTGGTTTCTCTTCATCATGAGCATTTGACCTAAAGTGCAATGGTAAGAGGAGAATTTTTTTTTCGCAGGCACACATTAAGCCGCCAGCAGCTTCTGTCCAGCAGGGTCTAAACACACAGAGCCGGAGGGAATATAAAGAGCTCTTTCTGTGTCCGTTCAGATGCAGAGCTCACCGAGAGCTCAGTCCCTCCACATACAACCTGTGCTCTGTGTTCAACAAAGAGCTCCCACATCAGCCAACTTCAGCGCTAAAACAATCGAAAACTCTCTAACGCCACATTTCTCCGAGGTAGACATTTCTAGACAGTGGCAGGACTGTAATTCTGGGACCGTGAGGGGGTTATTTTCACTGTGGTCTACCGTGGTGGGTATACCAGAATGAATACTGGTTAAATAGCGCTTCCATTTTAAGAGCGTCTGCGTGTGTACTGTGCACGGCAGAGGCTGGAGAGCGACTGCTGCTAACTTTATTTGAGTAAATATACATAATTAACCCACGCAAGCTGGAAATGGATGGGTTATAAACGCGTGGAGATTTGATGTGATGTCATGAAGTGTTTCAGAAGGCCCTGTTGAAAGATCAACCATGTTCAGGCACAACAAATGAAAACATTTGTTATTTTAATAGCAGTTGTCTAAAATACATTTTATTTAAAAACTGTATTTTAATAGATAGATAGGTTGTTATGTAGATGTTATGTAGATGTTGATTTGTTTGTTCATTTATTGTTGGTTTGTTCATTCGTTGGTTGGTTGGTTTGTTGGTTGGTTCGTTAGTTGGTTGGTTGGTTGGTTGGTTGGTTAGTTGGTTGGTTGGTTGGTTGGTTTGTTGGTTTGTTAGTTGGTTGGTTGGTTGGTTGGTTGGTTCGTTAGTTCGTTGTTTGGTTGGTTGGTTTGTTGGTTCGTTAGTTCGTTGGTTGGTTGGTTGGTTGGTTGGTTTGTTGGTTGGTTGGTTGGTTGGTTGGTTCGTTAGTTGGTTGGTTGGTTGGTATGTTAGTTGGTTGGTTGGTTGGTTGGTTGGTTGGTTCATTCATTGGTTGGTTGGTTGGTTCATTTGTTGGTTGGTTGGTTCATTGGTTGGGTGGATGGTTGGTTGGTTGGTTCATTCGTTGGTTGGTTGGTTTGTTGGTTCGTTAGTTTGTTGGTTGGTTGGTTCATTCGTTGGTTGGTTGGTTTGTTGGTTCGTTAGTTTGTTGGTTGGTTGGTTCATTCGTTGGTTGGTTGGTTTGTTGGTTCGTTAGTTCGTTGGTTCCTTGGTTGGTTGGTTCATTCGTTGATTGGTTGGTTGGTTGGTTTGTTGATTCATTAGTTCGTTGGTTGGTTGGTTGGTTGGTTTGTCAGTTGGTTGGTTGATTGCATTGTTTGTTTGTTCATTGATTTGTTTGTTCGTTGTTGGTTCGTTCATTGGTTTGTAGATTCATTGGTTCATTCGTTGGTTTGTTGGATGGTTGGTTCATTTGTTGGTTGGTTGGTTTGTTGGTTTATTCGTTGGTTGGTTAGTTGGATTGTTTGTTGGTTTGTTCATTTGTTGGTAGATGGTTGGTTTGTTCGTTGTCTGGTTTGTTCATTGGTTTATTCGTTTATTGTTGGTTCCTTCATTGGTTTGTTGGTTCATTCTTTGGTTGATTGGTAGGTTGGTTGGTTTGTTGGTTCGTTGGTTGATTGGTAGGTTGGTTTGTTTGATGGTTGGTTTGTTCGTTCATTGGTTCATTCCTTGGTTGGTTGGTTGATTAGTTCATTCATTTGTTTCTTTGTTGGTTGGCTGGTTGGGTCTTTGGTTTGTTCGTTTTTTACTAAATTCAAATTCATGCTTTTAAACATTAGTTAATGCACTGTGTATGAACACAAACTAATAATGAACAACTGTATTTTCAGCTAATTAATAACAGTCAACAAACATGAATAAATACTGTAATAAATGTACTGTTCATTGTTTGTTCAAGTTAAAAAGTACATAAACTAACATTAACTAATACAAGCTTATTGTAAAGTGTTACCATTTTTTTTTATAAAATTAAAAAAAGTTCTATGTTTGTCAAAAGTTTTTCATAGAACTAATCAAGAACCTTTACAAATTTAATCACAAACTTATGAGTTAAGTGGGAATGGCTTTAGCAGTGTTAGAAAATCTATGGGTTGTAGATGTCAGATCTCACAATGTTCATTCACTCTCACTCAGGAATGCTATTTTGTCTGGGCAGGCATTTTACACCTAAGGAAACATCAAGTCCATTAACTTCAGCATGTATAGAATATTAGCCCAGGCCAATGTGTTTTCTGTCAACTGAGGGAGGATTGGTGAGGTTAAGAAATGACTTTAGGCTGTGTTCACACTTGGCAGCTTTTGAAATTTGTTTATTTGAATAAGTGCGACAAAGCGTGACTATTTAACGTTTTGTCTGTTTAGTGGTTAATTCATATGAATTCGTTATACAAATATATGTGTTCATTCGTACAAAATTAAAAGTGGTGTGGCACCAAACTGCAGCCCTAAACCCAACTGTCACTGGAGGATGAACAAATCGTACTAAATTGTACGAATGAGACCATACAAATTAGCCACTAAATCAAAAAGTTGCGAATTGCCATGAGATAGCATTGTAAACATCTGAGTCTCGGTCTGATTTAATTTGAACTCTGATGTGGTTTGACTGAAATATGAGCACATCATGATATAATGTCACAAGATGCAACTTTTAAAAAAACATAGCTGTCCTTTCTTTTTCTTTCTTTTTTTCATTAAAGAGATTTTCAATTTCAACATTTCCCATTTCAGTTCAACACAGGCAGCAAAAAAGCATCTCCTCGCATAACGTAAAAATTTATGACACTGTTTTGAGTTCTTGTGCAAATAATAATAAAAGTAGTTTTTTCTCCTTCTTCTCTTTAAGTTTGGTATCTAAAACATTATTTTCTCTTTTGTTCTAAACTAAAAAGACAACGAGATCCAAACCAATTAACATATTCATCTCAGACTCTCCTCCCCTAACAAATATATATATTTTAAAGGTCTGTTTTTAGCATTTTTTTTTCCATGTATTTCAGCACAGGCTCATTGAAAATACAATCTCAGGCTACATTTTTCCGAAACGTAAAATATGTTGATATATGCGTTGTGACATGTTTCATGTAAATCCTCTAGAGGACGCTGTCTATATTTTTGTACATTTGAAATACGTTACGTAGGGTACGTTTTGTTGTACATTTCTGACACTTGTCCATTTTGTACACGAGAAAGCTGAGCTTATCATACAGATCACCTGAACCACTGACCTAAACCCTTCTCTAAACTCAACCAATAGTGTATTCAAAAGCAATCGTAAGAGATAAATAGTTTTACTATGACTTTACATTGATTTTATCTCTTTTGAGGAACTGTGCTTCACCGGGCCGTCAGTTTGTTAGTATATACAGTGCTCAGCATAAATGAGTACACCCCTTACAGATATATCTTTTAAATAAATGTTTTATAGGATGCTGTACAATAATATATTTAAGACGACAAATAGATTAGTCTGTGCCAAAGCCAAAACTGAAACTATTCATTAATTCATTTTCATTCGCCTTAGTCCCGTTATTCATCAGGTGTCACCACAGCGGAATGAACCGCCAACTTAACCAGCATATGCTTTACACAGCGAATGCCCTTTCAGCTGCAATCAAGTACTGGGAAACACCTATACACTCTCATTCACACACATACACTACATTCAATTTTATTCAATTCACCTATAGGCGACGCGGTGGCGCAGTGGGTAGCACGATCGCCTCACAGAAAGAAGGTCACTGGTTCGAGCCTCAGCTGGGTCAGTTGGCGTTTCTGTGTGGAGTTTGCATGCTCTCCTTGTGTGGGTTTTCTCCAGGTGCTCCGGTTTCCCCCACAGTCCAAAGACATGCGCTATAGGCGAATTGGGTAAACTTAATTGGCCGTAGTTTATGAGTGTGAATGAGCGTGAATGGGTGTTTCCCAGTACTGGGTTGCACCTGGAAGGGCATCCGCTGTGTAAAACATATGCTGGATAAGTTGGCGGTTCATTCTGCTGTGGTGACTCCTGATTAATAAAGCGACTAAGCCGTAAAGAAATAGAATGAATGAATACAACCTTATTGATTCATTCGCTTTTTCAAAAATACAAATTGCCTTGAGACTACACTCATGTAAGACTTTTTGACTAGTTCTTCAAATGATCTACCAAACCCAAAACAGCACATACGCTATGATGCATAAAGCTGCTATATTTAAAAAGCTTGGTTTCAGCAAAGGCAAACCGCATTAGGTGTGACTCCTCCTGAGTCGCACCAAGGATGTATGGTGAGTGAGAACTGTAAAGAGGTCAGTGAGTCAGTCGCTGGAGGTCAAAGCAAATGATCCCAGATGGAGCAGAGGAAGGCTGAGGTGAGCGAGAATCACCCAGTGTCCTGGGACATGAGCTCCTAGTGAAAGTAGATGGGTGGTCTGGCACCGCAGGAGGGCATTCACAACCCCCAAAAGCAGACAAGAACATGAAAGATCCATTCGGCAGGACATGAAATGTGAGCTATATTGGCTCTATATATTCATTCATTTTCTTTTCGGCTTAGTCCCTTTATTAATCTGGGGTTGCCACAGCTGAATGAACCGCCAACTTATCCAGCATATGTTTTACGCAGCAGATGCCCTTCTAGCTGCAACTTATCACTGGTAAAACATCCATACACACTCATTCACACACATGCACCAAGGACAATTTAGCTTACCCAATTCACCTATACCACATGTTTCTGGACTTGTGGGGGAAACCGGAGCACCCGAAGGAAACCCACGCCATCATGAGGAGGACATGCAAACATAAAACAATTAAGTGGCCCCTCCACAAGCTTAAGAATTGTGTTGAAAACTCATTTTAAATACGTAGTTTGAACAAGCACCAAAAGCCCTTTTTTCCGGAAAGGGATCATGTGTGAACAGGCCCTTTTTGAAAATACCGGTAAATTTGGGAATTTTCCGGAAAGAAAAGTTGTAACATTACCTGTAATTTGCTGGAATGCTGCTCTGTGTGATCGCAGACAGAAAATTGCTGGAAAGAGCGCGTTCATGTTCAGAATGCGCTGACGTGAGACGTCTACTCCAGCCAATCAGAACACTCAGACGCACTGTTTGTGAAAATAAAAGCCTTTGAATATTTTTCCAGACACATTTAGCTGCTAGATGTTAGTCAGATTGCGTTTCTATGTTCCCTTTTAATGCAAACTGTGTAAAAATTTATGGATAAAATGCTAATGATAAACCGCAGTTTGTTTACCATTAAGCTCTGCTGCAGTTGCTTGACGTGTGTGCACGTGAAAAAGTGCTCCAGTGAATGACAGTCCACATACATATTATGTATCTTGACATGTGAAAGTGTTTCTATATATGTTTTAATTGACGTTGTTCACAATATTCACATAGTTTGTAATGTAGTCAAATGTGTAAACATTTAGCTGCAGTTCGCGCTTCTGCTTTTGGATGTCTCTGGGACAAAGCTGCTGCATGAATGCTAAAGCTTTAAATAAAAGTGAAACCATCAACAAAAGCCCGACCCCTTCTATGTTTACAAATACAAATGCAGCCGTTTAGAGGTCATTTCTGGTTAATGATGTCAGAATTTACCGGTATTTTGGAATGGATGTGTGAATGGTCTTTTCCGGAACTTTACCAGTAAAGTCGTTTCGGAAATTTTCCGGATATTTACCAGTATCCAGGGGCGTCGCTAGACCCCATTTACTGGGGCACGTGCCCCAGTAAAAATCGCCAGTGCCCCAGTAAATGCTTTGAGATGTGATTTACTTCATATGCAAAGTGTATTTATTAAGAGTCGTAATTCCAAAATAAATATTCTCTGTGCAACCGAACTAACGCTGGTGAAAGCAATGTAGTTTAATCAAAAAGCAAATTGAGCATGTGCGCAGAAAAAACCATACCCGTGCGTCTCACACACCGCTCCTGCTTGACACTGACGTGCTGCTTTGCACTCAGTGTAAGTCCCGGTTGAGAACATGCACGGCGAAAAAATAGTTGCACTCACGCGCCGCTTATGCGTTGTGAAACCGGTGTAACAGTCTTCTATGTGAAGGTGTCGACACACAGTGAGTTTTGCAAGTCGATAAAACAAAGTTTAAATAATATGACGGTGATCTTATTTAGACTAAGCATGGCTCCTTGTATAAAGCAAAACGGAGGGATGATGAGTCAAGGAGGTAAGACTTAATAAACCTAATTCCCAGCCATGAGTCGGGTCTAAAACAACACAAAACAGATAATTAAAACATATTTTTTTGTATTCTATAGAATTTTCTATAGAATTTCATTCAAATGAAATTATTATCCATGCAAAAGATTTCTTAAATTATCTTATTACCACCTTATAACCTTTTCAGTTACATTTAGGAACAATTTCTGTTATTCATTTAGAATAATAATGGTGTAATAACAATAATACTGCTATTTATTTATAATTATATATGGGAGCTGTGCCCCAGTAGAGCTTTATGTTTAGCAACGCCCCTGCCAGTATCACAGTGTGAAAGGGGCTAAAATCAAAAATATCAGGGGTCTGGTTTCTAAATGTGGCCTATAAGCACAAATAGCATGTATGCCACTTTCCGCGCAAAGGTTGTATCTATAAAAAACTTATTGGGAGAACGTGCGCAAGCTGTACACTAAAAAAAAAGGTCAAACTACTGTGTCTTTCATTTAAAGTACATTTTTTATATTGGATTAAGTAAAAATGGTTTCTTATTATATTCTGTTTCATTCATTTTGCCTTAAAGCAAAAAAAAAAAAAAAAAAAAAAAAAAAAAAAAAATATATATATATATATATATATATACACACACTGTAAAAATCTATTAAAAAAAGAGAGTAAACTCTTTGCCTTCAAATTAAGTAAATAAACTATGTACATAATTATTCAAATTAAGTTAAGTAAACTTAACAGTTCTAAGTTAAAACATAAATACTTACATTTTTAAAGTAAATCAACTTGTCGTTTTTAAGGCAATGGGTTTACTCACTATTTAAGTAATCGCTTTTTGCAGTGTAGGTAAAAGCATTTGTTTTTCTCAAAGTATATTTTTACATTAATCCAGCATTTTTCATGTTAGGTGACCACATGCAAAAAGGTATGTGCTTTCAGTTTTTATGTATTTTCAATGTGAGTTTCATACCATCTTGCATGACATTTATAGCCCTGTAAGAACAAGCAGATAGTTTACCTAAAATATTGAAAATAAAATGAGTAACAATAGCATAACTGACTTACTTACGTACTCCCAGGTCCATTTACTCAAAGTTGAATTTTCAGCCACACCATATTGGTGTTTCGTAACATCTAGTTTTTATGAGGTGAGTTGTTAGCCCAATGCTCAACCTTGCAATCTAGAGTGCCAGGACATACACACATATAGACAATTTAGCTCACCCAATTCACATACAATAAATGTCTCTGGACTGTGGGGGAAACGGAGCACCTAGAGGAAACCCATGTGAACACAGGGAGAACATGCAAAACTCCACATAGAAATACCAACTGACCCAGCTGGGGCTCAAACCAACAATCTACTTGCTGTGAGGCGACAGCGCTAACAATAGCATAAACTAACATTAAATGTATTAAGTACAATGTTACTTGGGTTTTGATTTTACGTCAAATCAAACCAATTAATTCATCGTCTATAAAAACAATAATTCAATTCTTTGGGCAGAATAAATATTTGAATTAATATTAAAATACATTTTTAATTTCCAACCAAATCAAAACTATAATTTAAGGGTAGTTTATGAAATTAGCTGTAACAAATTACAGTAATTATTTAGGAAAATTACACTTTGATTTAAGGTTAAAAAAAATATTATTAGTGTCTTTTTGTACAACAAAAAATATTTTTGAGTTAGATTAAATTACATTTTATAGTTTGAACCAAAGTTAAATTATACTTTGAGAAAAATAAAAATAGCTGTAAAAAAATACGGTATTTTATTTAATTTGGTTTAAAGTGTCATTTTTTTTTCTGGTGTATAAGCAAACTTTAAGTAAACATATATAATGTAAATACTGACTTAATTTGTACCACGTTAATCATGATAGATATTAATTCTGGCATACTTTCACTTTTAGGAAGGTTTCAATGCAGTTTTTTAAATGAGAGTCTTGATCAAGGGATAGTGCACCCAAAAAATGTATGCTCCACTTGTTCCAAACTTGTATGAGTTTCTTTCTTCTGCAGAACACAAAAGAAGATATTTTGAAGAATGTTGAGAAGAATATAGACTTCTATTTTGTTTTTCTCGCTATGGATGTCAATAGCTACGTTTCCATCCACCTTTTATGCACTTTTTGGATGCATTTTCACGCAGCTTCTCCTACCTCAGCAAATTCTGTTTTTACTTTTGATATTTGACTCATTGTATGGAAACGCTGCTTTATTCGCACGTTTTTTATGCGATATTCCCGTTTTGCACATACATTTAATTCCCATCATTGAATGGAAACATTCTAATGCTAATAGCTAATGACTATTTTTTTTTCCAACATTCTTTACAAAAACTTGTTTTGTGTTCAACTGAAGGAAGTAATTTATAAAAAGTTTCAAACGGATGAGGACATTTTCATTTCTTGGGCGAGTTGTCGCTTTAATAAAGCCACAGTCTGGCTACTTTATCTTTCCCCTGCTGTCACTCTCTCCATTGCTTATTCACAAAGGTTAGAAATATTTACTATAAATTGAACAAGTGTTTCATTTAAACATACAAAGGAAGAAGACTCTTGAGTGCTCCTCCGACCGTTATGTTTTATTTAGCCAAACAGATAAAAGTGTGCCTGTCTCCTGGTGCTTATTTAAAGAACTTCCTCAGTAAACATTTAGGGGGACCACACATTGTCTACCCATCTGGCTCAGGGCTTGGAAATACATTTAGATTTCTTGGGGTATCTTTACAAGTAGACAAACCTACAATCAAAACATTATTGGTTAAATTTTTTTTTTACAAATCAATCTACAGAATAATCTTGTCAATATCATAAATGGTAATGGTAATGAGCTGAATTTAATTTAAAGGGATGATTAGAAATTTGGGGCGACGCAGTGGTGCAGTAGGTAGTGCTGTCGCCTCACAGCAAGAAGGTCGCTGGTTCGAGCCTCGTCGAGTTTGCATGTTCTCCCTGCGTTCGCGTGGGTTTCCTCCGGGGGCTCCGGTTTCCCCCACAGTCCAAAGACATACGGTACAGGTGAATTGGGTAGGCTAAATTGTCCGTAGTGTATGAGTGTGAATGGGTGTGTATGAATGTTTCCCAGAGATGGGTTGCGGCTGCAAGGGCATCCGCTGCGTGAAACATATGCTGGATAAGTTGGCGGTTCATTCCGCTGTGGCGACCCCTGATTAATAAAGGGACTAAGCCAAAAAGAAAATGAATGATTAGAAATTTGCATACCCCAAAAAGAAAATTCTGTTATCATTTACTTATCCTAACCTGTTTGAGATTCTTTCTTCTGTTGAACACAAAGAAAGATATTGTGAAGAATATTGGAAGAAACTGCCTTTCACTTCCATATTTTTGGCATTTTGTCTCCAACATTCTTCAGAATCCTTTGTTTTATTTTCAACAGAAGAACGAAATTCATAAAGTTTAGAATCCCTTGAATGTGAGTAAACAGTGAGGAAATTTGTGTGAAAGCTTTTGATTAGTTTGATTTGACCAAGTTAAACATGTTCTTGGATCAACATCTACAGTATGAACAACATTCTAATCAGAGTTAAGGGATACGTTCGTGGTTTGTTAAGTTTAGGCATGCAGTTTGGCCTACATAATTTTTATTCAACTATTAATCCTTTCTGAGTTTGTGAGTAATTTACAGTTAGGCTTAGGTTTAGGAGTAGGACTTAGGTATGGATTACATCTTCGAACAGGAATGTTGTTTCAGGACCAACACTAATGTTAATCTAGGATCGTATCACACTTGGCAAAAATCCAACCCATTGAACTGTCTCTTTAACTTCAAATTTAAATAGATTTTTTATTTTGTTTTGAAAAGGTGTTATTTTGTCACGTGTTGAAAAGTAGATTTAAAAATTCTGTCTATATGCATTACATTTATAGCCGTATTTTAAAGTGCAGTCAAGATTTATCAATGTAATTTTGACAGCACAAAATAATTATTTACTGCAAGACACTTACACTTTATTAGGTACACCTGTCCAACTGCTCATTAATGCAAATTTCTAATCAGCTCATCACAACTCAATGTATAGACATAGTCAAGATGATCTGCTGCAGTTCAAACTGAGCATCAGAATGGGTAAGAAAGGTGATCTAAGTGACTTTAAACATGACATGGTTGTTGGTGCCAGATGAGCTGGGCTGAGTATTTCAGAAACTGCTGATCTACTGGAATTTCCACGCACAACCATCTCTAGGGTTTACAGAGAATGGTCAGAAAAAGAGAAAACATCCAGTGAGCGGCAGTTCTGTGGGCGGAAATGCCTTGTTGATGCCAGAGGTCAGAGGAGAATGGCCAGACTGGTTAGAGTTGATAGAAAGTAACTCAAATAAGCACTCGTTACAATCGAGGTATGCAGAAGAGCATCTCTGAACACACAACACGTCCAACTTTGAGGCGGATGGGCTACAGCAGAAGAAGGGTGCCAGTCCTGACAGCTAAGTACAGGAAACTGAGGCTACAATTCGTACAGGCTCATTAAAATTGGACAATAGAAGATTGGAATAACGTTGCCTGGTCTGATGAGTCTCGATTTCTCCTGCGACATTCGAATGGTAGGGTTAGAATTTAGCATCAACAACATGAAAGCATGGATCCATTCTGCATGTATCAACGGTTCAGGTGTGGTGTAATGGTGTGGCGGATATTTTCTTGGAACACTTTGGGCCCATTAGTACCAATTGAACATCCTGTCAACACCACAGCCTACCTGAGTATTGTTGCTGACCATTTCCATCCCTTTATGACCACAGTGTACCCATTTTATGATGGCTACTTCCAGCAGGATAACTCGCCATGTCATAAAGCGCAAATAATCTCAGTCTGGTTTCTTGAACATGACAATGAATTCACTGTACTCAAATGGCTTCCACAGCCACCAGATCTCAATCCAATAGAGCACTTTTGGGATCTCAATCCAATAGAGCACCTTTGGGATCTCAATCCACCTTTGTTGGATGCAGTATGGATGTCCAGCTGACAAATCTGCAGCAACTGCGTGATGCTATCATGTCAATATGGATCAACATCTCTGAGGAATATTTCCAGTACTTTGTTGAATCTATGCCACGAAGGATTAAGACAGTTCTGAAGGCAAAAAGGGGGTCCAACCCAGTATACTAGTAAGGTGTACCTAATAAAGTGGCCAGTGAGTGTATATCTTCAATATGTTTCAACACTTCTTACAGCTCAATGTAAACATCGCATTCCTCTCCAGCTCTTAGTAATGCAAAGTCTCATAAACAAAATCCTTTGAGATACAACCTGCAGTACCTTTCAATACTCATGTTTAATACACAGTACTGTTTTTACAGATGGAAAATTGGATAGATAAACAGATATACTGTAAAAAGCAATCCATTACTTTACTTTAAAAAGCAAGTAAACCTGTTACCTTTAAATGAACAAGTTTGCGTTATTTAAAAGTGGATAAATCTTTTGTAACTTGGAACTAAGTTGACAAATTATTTTAAATTATTCCTATATATTTAGTTAATGTTAAGGCAATGGGTTTACTGACTTTTTAAAGTTAACTAAGCACTTCAAAAGCAATGTGTTTACTCACTTTATTAAATATGAACTCAACTAATCAATTTACAATGTAGGTAAATAGGCAGAGAGCAGGAAATATTGATTTTTCTATACAGGAATACAATCCACTAATCTCGCATCAATTCTCCTTGTGATATTCAGTTATCCAGTCCTTTTTCACTTGCAGCCACATACCAAAAAGTCAAGCTCCACCACTGGGAATGATGTTTAGTTGGCATGGCTGTACCAATTATTTCATGCTCTCTGATGCTGTCAGCTGTAATAACCTAATCATCTGGAGAGAACGCCGCATGCAGTCTGCTGTTTGCTTAATATAATTACAGCTCATTGATTAAGAAGTCAAATGATGTGGGAGACTGACTCATAAAGCTCATAGCTAGAAGATATCCATAAATGAATCAAAGCCCTGAAGTCTTTTTAACTGCTTATTTAAGTCTAGAGTGCTCTATCATCAATAACATCAACGAAAGCCTTCTCTGCATCTGGAGAATTACAGTTAATGTCTTTCTTTTAAGGAACACTCTACTTTATTTTGAAAATAGGTCAACTAGAGTTAAGAAGTTGAGCATTTTTGAATCCGTTCAGCTGATCTGGGTCTGGCGGGACCACTTTTAGCTTAGCTTAGCATAAAGCATTGAATCTGATTAGACCATTAGCATCTCTCACAAAAATTTCAGTTAAGAGCTTTGCAAATTTTCCTAATAAAGCTTTACTCTTCTGTTGTTACATTGTGTACTAAGACAGATTGAAATTGAAAAGTTACTATTTTATATGCCGATATGGCCAGGAACTATACTTTATTTCTGGATTATTAATCAAGCAACTTTGATGCTGTGCCATAACTGCAGCAGGGAGAATGATATCATGCAGCACCTGAAAATAGCTCCCAGCTAAGTAGCTACGTAACAGTGCTGCATAATATCATTGTGCCTGCTGCAGCAAAGTTCCTTGATTATTACGCCGGAAATAAAGTATAGTTCTTAGCCATATCCAGGGGCGTTGCTAGACATAAAGCTTTACTGGGGCACGCCCATATACTGTATATGTATATATATATATATATATATATATATATATATATATAATAAATACATAAAAGTATTGTTGTTATTATACAATTATTATTCTAAATAAATAACAGAAATTCTAAATGTAATAAAAGTGATAAGCTAAGATCATTTAAGAAATCTTTTGCATGAATAATAATTTCATTTGAATGAAATTCTATAGACAATTCTTTAGAATACAAAACAGATGATTTATAGAATTATCTGTTGTCTTAGACTTGACAGATGGCAGAGAATTAGGTTTATTAAGTCTTACCTCCCTGACTCATCATCCCTTTTTTATTTCATAAAAAAAAAATCTATAGGCATACTTACTAAGATCACCATCAAATTATTAAAACTTTTGTTTTGTCGATTTGCAAAACTCATTGCGTGCCAACTACTCCGCATAAAAGGTTCTTACGCCGGTTTCACAATGCATGAGCGCGAGCGTGCGTGTTAACAACCGGGTCTCGCACCGGAAGAAGTGCAGCATGTCAGGGTCTAGCAGGAGCGGTGTGTGAGGCGCGCAGATATGGCTTTCTGCACACATGCTTTTTGATTAAACACATTGCTTTCACCAGCGTTGATTCGGTTGCACATAGAGAATAACGTCTTTATTCCGGGATTACGACTCTTAATAGATACACTTTCCATATGAAGTAAATCATATCTCAAAGCATTTACTGGGGCACTGGGGACTTTTACTGGGGCACGTGCCCCAGTAAATTGGGTCTAGCGGCGCCCCTGGCCATATCACCTCCAAAAATAGCAACTTTTCATTTTCCATCAGTCTTTGTACACAGTGTAACTAAGATTCAAGCTTTAAAAAAAAATAAAATAAATATATATATATATATATATATATATATATATATATATATATATATATATATATATATATATATATATATATATATATATATATATCGAATCTCTTTTTTGAGGTTTTTGATGCTAATGGTCTAATCAGATTCAATGACTTATGCTAAGCTAAGCTAAAAGTGCTCCCCCCAGACCAGGAGATTGGCTAAATTGATTCAAAAATGGTAAAACTCAACTGTTCAACCCTATAGGGGAGCTGTAAAATCAGCATATTTCCAAAAATAAGTGGAATGTTCCTTTAACACTGTTATGAAAACATATCGCCGCCTCCTCATGCAACACTTGAATTTATCTGAGCACTCCAACAGCTAATTATATTTCCATTCTTGATAAACTCAGCCTGACTGAACATTTTGGCAGCATCTGGAAGGTAAAACAACAGCTCACTGATACAGGAAACATCTGATCAAACACATCAGGAGCTCCAGACTGATTCAACAAAGCACTCCGACACACCAGGGGATGTTTGCCCAGCCTCAGAAACAGAGGCAGCGATGCACATGGTTCAGACCGGCTGAGGTTACTGAGCAGTTGCTTGTTAGTGATGCCAAGAAAAAAAAACAATAAGATAAATGACAAATAAAAAGGTTCTTTATTGGAATTGGTGGTTTTATTAAGGCCTTTGATATCGTCATTGCACAAAATGGTTGTGAAATATGGTTCTTTAATGGCAACACTACTAAAACTCAACTATGTAACTTTAATTGTTCTTATATAATGTCTTTAAGAGATGGAGAGCAAGCCTGCTTTACAAATGAACAAGGTCAGATGTTTCTTTTCTAGATTTTTCTGAGCATTTACACTTCAAACATACCTCAGACTACACTCTTAAACATGCTGGGTTGTTCAAAACTAACCCATTTATGGACCAATCCAACTGTTGCGTCACAAACTTAATTGAAATGCTCTTCACACTTGGAGACAAATGCCATCCATTATGGCACTCTATGAAAGATACAACCATTAATTCTTGCTTCAGAGGAAACCTAAAGAAAGCAGCGGCAATGTGAAAACCAAATATTATCAATCATCCGGATGTTCATCTCATGGTAGGAATGGGCCATGATTTCACTGGAAAGGTGACAGAGGCATGAAGGAATTTAGATGCTAAATAAATGTTAGGGGGTGACACGGTGGCTCAGTGGTTTGAATTCTCACCTCACTGCAAGAATGTTGCTGGTTCGAGCCCTGGCTGGGTCAGTTGGCATTTTTGTATGGAGTTTGCATGTTCTCTCCATGTTGACGTGGGTTTCCTCCGGGTACTCTGGTTTCCCCCACAGTCCAAAGACATGCGATATAGGTGATTTGAATAAGCTAAATCAGCTATAGTTTATACTCCACTAAAAAGGAATACTCCACTTTATTCCTTTCCTTTATGTGTGTGAATGAGTGTGTATAGGTGATTCCCAGTATTGGGTTGCAGCTAGAAAGGCATCCACTACGTAAAACATATGCTGGATAAGTTGGAGGTTCATTCCGCTGTGGCGACTCCTGATGAATAAAGGCACTAAGCCGAAGGAAAATGAGTGAATGAATGAATAAATGTTAGGCAATGGTTTTCGGAGGTTGAACTTTTGGGGGGTGAACAGTTTTGCACAACAATGTTTAAAGACAATATGGTTTGGTTTCTTTTGTTCATCAACATTGTCCCTGGAATCACACATGTATATTTATACTTTTTATTATAGTTTACTGATGCTTTTGGGTTTTTCATAACCAAAAAAATAATAATTACTGAGGCTAAATCGAGGGGTTTGAATAATTTAGCTTGTAAATGAGGACATTAAAGGGATAGTTCACCCAAAAATGAACATTTTGTTCACCTGTTTCAATCCTTCTTTCTTTTGTTGAACACAAAAGATATTCTGAAAAAAGCTGGAAGCCTGTAACCATTGAGTTCTGTAGTATTTGTTATTCCTACGATGGTTACAGGTTTTCAGCTTTCTTCATAATTTCTTATTTTGTGTTAAAACAGAATAAAGAAACGCCTAAAAAGTTAATAATCATATAAGGGGGAGTATATAATGCGTAAAATTGTAGTATTTGGGTGAACTATCCCTTTAAGATTGAAACATTGCAGTATGTGTTTGTGTGATTGTCCTTTTAACAGCATGAAAAACAAATTGTACATTTAAACTACCCTAAACAACTGTGATTGGCTGATGCATTTAGCAAAACTCAACAGATATATCTGTGATTGGCCAATCTGCTCAATTCTGCAAATTATATTTTCAATAGAAATCTCTGACAGCGAAGCATCGGCTGAATCTGTTTTGCCAACATGCAATTACAGTGGGGGAAATAAGTATTCAACATGTAAACATTTTTCTCAGAAAACATATTGCTGTTGACTTTTCACCAGATGTTGGTAACAACCAAGAAAATCCATATATGCAAAGAAAACAAAATTAATTATTTTTGAAAATGTTATGTGTAATAAAATGAAATCTCACAGGAAAAAAGTATTGAACACATGAAGAAAAGGGAGGTGTAGAAAGACAATAAAAGCCCAGACAGCAGCTGGAATCTCTCAGTAGTCCTTCATCAACCTGCCTTTCGTCAGTGTAATATAATGTTTGCTGTTTCAGTCCAACATCTACATTATCAGGATGATGAAGATGAAACCAGGGTGGACATTTCAGCAAGACAATGATCCAAAACACAGCCAAGGAAACTCTCAAATGCTTTCAGAGAAAGAAAATCAAGCTGTAGAATGGCCCAGCCAATCACCTGACTTGAATCCAATAGAAAATACTAGATAAAGTTCAATTTGGATAGACAAAACTCACAGAATCATCAAGATTTTTACACGTTGTCAAAGTCTGTGAAAAAACTCACACCTGTGACTTCATTCTCCATATGAGAGTTGTCTTTAAGCTGGCATCACTAAAAAGCCTTTTACGATTCAGTAGTTCAGTACTTTCACATTGTGTCATTTCATTGTTATTACATATACGTTTTTTTGGATTTTTATTTTTTTATTTTTATGTTTGTATTGTTTGGTTTTTACCAAAATCTGGTTCAATTTCATGTCAACACATCCTTTAAAATATTTTTCCCAAAAAAAAAAAAAAAAACATGCAGTGTTGAATAATTTTTCACCCACTGTATAACAGTTACAATTGAATGTGCTTTAATTTGCACCCCCCGTAGAACAGAGTCTGTCAAAACCCCTATACAGCCAAAAACTGCAAAATGCATTTACTTTGATTAAATGCTGAAAAAATGATGGCGGTTTCAAAGTAAAGGGCAGAACTATGTCTGAAGTCTTCAAAGTATTCTGGAATACATTCTTGGCAATGAAACAAAGGTTAAATCTGTGGGAGCTGCAGACAACACGACATTTTAGATGTAATATGTGTATAAAATATGTCCTGCATTCAGGATGAGGGAAGTGAAGACAACAGCATAATGACATCTTTCCTGTCTTAGAGTCACTAAAATAAAACCAAATCTCACACGCTGATCACTGGGTGGCTGTAATTACGGTCTCTTAAATTACTATCCCTTTCTAGAACAGTTTCCGCACCAATTGCACGCCAAGAGTTCCTTAATTACAAATGCTTAGGCAAAGAAAAAATATATTGCAAAAACAGCATTATTACCTTTTTCAGTAGTATTGGTTCTTGAAGAGTTTTGGGATTTATTGATTTCAAGACGTTTTGGCGCATGAGTAAACAATATATGTATTTTTTATATTTACAACCATTTAAATGAGTGATATAAATATATCTTTTTCCATTTCAGGTCATCAGAAGTGCTATAACATCTACAGCTAAAGACATATATGCTTTACGTCCACACTTTCATTTCGTTTTTTCAATAGTTTCCCAAAAGCTGATCAAAAATGGAGAGCGTCCAAAAGAACTGCTGTACTATTTTGTTCACCATTTAAACTGAATTGGTCACATGACTAAAATGCGTTTCCATTTTCCCATGCTGTGTCCCAATTCACAAACTTATACTACACCCTTAAAGTATGTACTTTCTTGTGAAGGAAAAGTACTTTTGAGTGTGTAACAAGAGTATGCAAGTTTTGGGACATACTACTTTCTCATTAACAGATCGTTATGTTGCATAGTTACATCGCCTGTCAATCATCCACAAATCATCCACATTTCTTTGTGATTTGATTACCTACCTTATTGGAGAAGCAGCAGCAAGATAATCTGCCATTCACGAGTCTTTCATACCGAGAAATCACCTCAGGTGTTTGGATAAATATGCATTCAAAAGTTAATGTCCAAACATATCTTAATATAAGTTCACATTGTTTTTGCAGATGAAACATAACACGGGAAACATGAATATAAATTTTCCAGTTGGCTAGATTTTAATTAACAGTCGTTCAAACAACTTAACCGAAACCTCTCTACTTGACGGTTGGTCTCGCGCGTTCACCATTTTTGTAGTTTATTTTCACTTTTTACCTGAGTATGTAGTACTTATCGAATTCACACACAATGCACAATGTACTGTAGCCGATTTTAGTGGTTAGAGTATGGACGGTTCTACACTTCAAATTTTTACCTGATATAGTAAACCATCCGGGAAACTTTGGCATTTTCTTTTCAACATACTATGATTTGGAACATACCAATTCTATTTTCGAATACTATTTAGGATTGATAGTATACAAATTGGGATGCAACACCAAATTGTCTTCCTCAAATGTATCCACTTTAGAGAGCCTTTTCAAAAAGATATGCTTCTGTTGCCTAACAACAGCATTTCAGTGTGGATGGAATGCCAAAACAAGTTAAACAAAATAGTCGTTTTTAAAGAAAAAAAATACTTCTAGATT
Organism: Danio kyathit; assembly: GCA_903798195.1. Classification (NCBI taxonomy): domain Eukaryota; kingdom Metazoa; phylum Chordata; class Actinopteri; order Cypriniformes; family Danionidae; genus Danio; species Danio kyathit. The sequence continues at coordinate 33,013,759 of LR812542.1, forward strand.
TTGTTTAGGAATAATAGGCATTTTGGAATAGTTGGCAACACTCAATATGTAAATAAACCTATTAAATGTGTTCATGTGCATTGCTTCAATTTGTTTTAATAGTAAACATTTTCATCTATTTAATTTTATAGATAGCCTAATTATCCAAATTGAAAACATCTCAGATTAAGCTGATATACATTATTGAGTTTGATGAAGAAATGTCAATTTGAAAAAGGGTTTGAACAGTTTAAGCAAAAATGGCTTCATACACTGCCCCTAGTTATGGTGATTTAAAATTATTCCAACTTTTGAGAATTTTTCTGCAATTGTTTAGTTCCAATCAGGCAAAAGCAAACAAAAATTTGGAACTAGTTCGCAAAAGTCATTCTTAAAAAAAAACCCAAACTACTAAAAATGTCAACCAGGCGGTGTTCAAATCAGATGCATGCATTTTGTTTTGCTTACAGGGACAGCTGATGGAAATGTCCTCACCTTTTACTCACTCTCATGTGGTTTTAAACTTTTATGAATTTCTTTCTTCAGCTGAACACAAAATAAGATATTCAGAGAAATGTTGGAAACCAGCAGCATTCATTCATTCATTCATTCATTCATTTATTCATTCATTCATTCATTCATTCATTCATTCATTCATTCATTCATTCATTCATTCATTCATTCATTCATTCATTCATTTTCCTTCGACTTATAGTCCCTTATTTATCATGGGTCACGACAGTGGAATGAACGACCAACTATTCCAGCATATGTTTTACGCAGCGGATGCCCTTCCAGCAGCAACCCAGTACTGGGAAAACCAGCAGCCATTGATATCCATAATACTGACAAAACTATGGAAGTCAATGGTTGCTGTTTTCCAACATTCTCTAAATGATCTTCCCATAGGTGTTCAACAGAAGATAGAAACTCAAACAGGTGTTCATTTTTGAGTGAGCTACTGTATATCCTTTAAACCAAGGACTTTCACAATATTTGATTTTCACAATAAATTATATCAGTTTTAGTATCAAGTTTTAGTAACAAATACAACATGGTTTCAGTGCTTGAACCTTGATTTAAAAGGATGGTAAAACACAAACATGTGGGTACGCATAGTGAAGCTGATTCGATTATGTAATTCAAGAATCTTCTGGGAAGTTCTTACTTGATATGATAACTACACATTCACTGTAAAAAGCTGGGTTCCAAACAATTCCTCCATGGTGTCCCAACACAAATCAATTAAGTTAACTGAATCTTTTTATAAATTTAAGTAGACTGAACAAACAATTAAGCAGTCCAAAAACAAACAAAAAAAAACCTTAAGAATTGTGTTGTTTCACATTGAGTGTTGGCTGCTGGAATGGAAGTCCTGCCTTTCATTTATTTCAAAAGCATTGACTTGCCGTGAAGGGACTATTGTGACCTAAGTGCTGTGACCCATGGCAAGCAAAGCTTCGCTCTCTCTGTCTAACTGCATTGCCTGTCTTGGCTCTGTTCAGACCTGCACTGCCTCCCCCTCTCCTCTCTTCCTCTCACAGCAGTCTGATCTCTGCCCTATCCCATCATACCCCACCCGCTGCAGGCCACTTCCAGCCCCAGCAGAGCCCTTGATTTAGTACAGTTACAAACACAGTCAGACATTTCACTGCACTATAGTTCCTGCAGATGCTGTGGTGAAGTAGTCAGGCTTGTGTTAGTTTCAAAACCTATATAATTGAGTTGGTATAAATATTAGTTATTGCATCAGCCAATAAATGCGAACATTTTATGTTATCATTACTGGTTGATAAACTTTTGAATTATTTTAGCCAATTTATATGAGGGTGACGTTCCCAGAGATGGGTTGCGGCTGGAAGGGCATCCGCTGCGTAAAATCGTGCTGGATAAGTTGGCTGGTTCATTCCGCTGTGGCGACCCCGCAAGGGACAAAGCCGACAAGAAAATGAATGAATGAATGAATATGAGGGTGACTTCAGAATTGGGTAAAGCGGTTATAATGTTTTAATATTAAAATCAGTGTAAATCAAATGTGATGTATTTTATTTTTGTAATTTAGCCTCAGAAAAAAAATCATATAAATAGTTAGAGTTATTGATTATCACTTACATAAAATAAAAAATAGTACTTTTATTTTGTGTAGCGCCTCTAAAAGATGCTTTCTCAAATCAAGCAACACAACAAAAGAAAAAAAGCACACATAAATAAAACAAACAGATATTAGATACAGATACAAATAGCATTACATTATACACTCACCTGCCACTTTATTACATACACCTGTCCAACTGTTTGATAACGCGAATTTCGAATTAGCCAATCACATGGCAGCAACACGCATTTAGGCATGTAGACATGGTCAAGACAATCTGTGTGGGGACAATTTTCTTGGTACACTTTGGGCCCATTAGTACCAACTGAGCATCATGTCAACGCCACAGCTTACCTGAGTATTGTTACTGACCATGTCCATTCCTTTATGATCAGTATACCCATCTTCTGATGGCTACTTCTAGCAGGATAACGCACCATGTCATAAAGCGCGAATCATCTCAGATTGGTTTCTTGAACATGACAATGATTTCTCTGTACTCAAATGGCCTCCACAGTCACCATATCTCAATCTAATAGAGCACCTTTGGGATGTGGTGGAACGGGAGATTCGCATCATGGATGTGCAGCCGACAAATATGCAGCAACTGCATGATGCTATCATGTCAATATGGACCAAAAATTTTCACAGTATGTCTGATAATATTTTTTCTTCTGGAGAAACTCTTATTTGTTTTATTTCGATGAAAATAAAAACAGTTTTTAACTTTTAAAAACCATTTTAAGGTCAAAATTATTAGCCCCTTTAAGCTAAGCTAAGCTAAGCTAAGCTTTTTTCGATCTACAAAACAAACCATTGCTATACAATAACTTGCCTAATTACCCTAACCTGCCTAGTTAACCTAATAAACCAAGTCACTGTCACTGTTAGCTGTATAGAAGTGTCTTGAAAAATATCTAATAAAATATTATTTACTGTCATCATGGCAAAGATAAATTAAATCAGTTATTTGAGATGCGTTATTAAAACTATTAAGTTTAGAAATGTGTTACATTTTTTTTTTATCTCCGTTAAACATAAATCATGTGCCAAACCAACACTCAATTAACCCTAACCACTATTTAGTGTTCATAGTGATGTCAGATTGACTTTCTAATTAATAACAAAGGTAATTGAGTTTATGCAATCTAGCTTTTTTTGTATCAAAATGATGTAAAAGTTGTTTGCATGCTGACAGGTAATCAAAGTAAAAGTGAGGATTTTAATAAAAAATCTGCCTCGGTTATATATGAAATAATGTATTTGCATTATGCTATATTCAAACATTGAACCTTATTTGCTCACAGACAACCCCAGCCATAACCCTTAACACTTCCATCTCTCTATAAAGGTAATGAGTGGTGTAAAGTGTAAAAAAGGCAAAAAAGAGAAAGATAATATTCCCATCGCTCATCCAAACACACCCCCCTGTGGAAGAAAATGTCTCTATTGAAGTAATCATAAGGTTCCAGCAGCTTCAAATATAGGGGGAGTAGACGCCGAAAACATAACTTTCCGACATTTTCATCACTAAGAGGATTTAACAACAAGAACGGCAGTTTAAAAAGTCGAGGAGGCAGACCCTCATCTTTCAAAAGACAGATACTTCAACCACTAGCATGTCTATGCTTGTTAGCTTCAAGAAGAACGGCTCTTACACTGTGCAGATGCTTTGAAAACCCTTAGGGTTTTTCCGCAGCGCAGTATGTACATTTATGATGGCTATATGTTTTAACTGCAGCAAAAATAAATAAATAAGTCCTAGTAATGTTGGGTTGCGCTAGCGAGTTAGCTACTGTTCAGCTAAATGCTAATGGACTTGTTTTGCTAATATGTAAGATAAGTACAAGTCAGTTTTTTTCTGCTTTATACTCTTATCTATCTATCTATCTATCTATCTATCTATCTATCTATCTATCTATCTATCTATCTATCTATCTATCTATCTATCTATCTATCTATCTATCTATCTATCTATCTATCTATCTGTCTGTCTGTCTGTCTGTTTATCATCTACCTACACTACCTACCTACTTAGCTCCTATCCATCCATCCACCCACCCACCCATCCACCCACCAATCCATCCATCCATCCATCCATCCATCCATCCATCCATTCATCCATCCATCCAAGATGAATAATTATTTATCCATCCATCCACCAAATATATCTATCTATCCATCTCTCAAATATTAATAATTATTGATCCATCCATCCATCCATCCATCCATCCATCCATCCATCCATCAAAGATTAATAATTATTGATCCATCCACAAACCCACCCACACACCCACCCATCCATCCATCCATCCATCCACTTACCCATCCATCCATCCCTCAAAGATTAATAATTATTGATCCATTCACAAACCCAACCACTAACCAATCCATCCATCCATCCATCCATCCATCCATCCATCCATCCATCCATCCATCCATCCATCCATCCATCCATCCATCCATCCATCCATCCACTTACCCATCCACCCACCCATCCATCCATCCATCCATCCATCCATCCATCCATCCATCCATCCATCCATCCATCCACTTACCCATCCATCCATCCATCCCTCAAAGATTAATAATTATTGATCCATCCACAAACCCACCCATCCACCCATCCATCCATCCATCCATCCATCCACCAATCCATCCATCCATCCATCCATCCATCCATCCATCCATCCATCCATCCATCCATCCATCCATCCATCCATCCATCCATCCATCCATCCATCCATCCATCCATCCATCCATCAGTGTGAGTCTTAACTAATTTAGTACGTTTAGAATGATGACAACACTAATTACATTCTTTTTTGTTTGCAATAACAGTGAAACTGCAACAACCCATGTACGTATTTTAACAGTTTAACTGCTAAAAATAACTTGCTAAACAATATTAAGTGTTGTGATTGCCGTGGTTTAAGTATGGATTTGGGTTTTATTTAGAGTAAAACCATGCTTCATTTTCAGAATGGAATTGCTTTTTTTTTGACAAAGATTGATACATGTAGATGCACCAAAATAATACTAGACTATGTCTAAAAATAGAATAAAACCCTCTGATGATGTGTCATTCCAAAATAGTGCCTGAAAATTTAAATACATGTATTGAGTCATGCTTCGCTTGAGTCATGCCTTGCTCAGTAGAAGAAAAGGGAGGGAGAATAAATAAATCATTCATTTATAAAGCTACATGCTCTACATTTCCAAAATACAGCTCAAATCTGTCTGGAAACTTAATTAAAAAAATGTCTCTGATATGCAATATCAACACTCTCAGTTCTGCTCAGGTGCCCACATCAAGAACTTTAAGGTTGCCTACTCAGCATTGAAGATCTCAGGACGGCAAAAAAAAAAAAAAAAAAAAAAAGAAATGTGTGTGCAACATCAAAGTGATTACTGATGGTAGAGCCGGGGCGAAGGAGGAGAACCGCTATAGTGGTTATGGTGAACGTGTTCATTGCCATGTGGTCCTTACTGCATTGTGGGGTGGAGCGCAGCATCAGCGAGATAATTGCTGGCTGGGATAGTGGTGCCTGGTCAGGCCTATGCATTGGGTGAGGTGCATGAAACGTACATCAAAAGAAAATATACAGCTAGACTGCTCAGCAAATCTCTTATTAGTGGAGCTCGAGAACTAAAATAGCATGTTCTCCGCATGCATGAACATTGTGGTCACCTTGAAGCTTTATGCACTGCTATGTTAAGTAATAAATGACGTTAGAATAGCAATTAGCTGTAATTAGGGTTTGGCATTGAATTATATTGCTTACTTTTGAAATTACTTTGTCTAATAAGGTTGTTTTATGCTGTAAAAATTCAACCATGTGGGCTTCTAGACTACGTGCATTACTTCCAGTCTTCTTAGAAATCTTCAAAACGAAAACTACATGGCTTGAGTAAAACACCAGGTACCTCCCAACCCAAAGGTCATGGTTTGATTTGTGAATCTCCCATTTTTTCTCCCCAAGTGTCAAGTGCCTTGCCTTACATTCCTTTTAGCGCTTGTAACAAACTCAGGTCATAGTCTCCACACAACAATGAAACATGAGAATTAGGTCAGCAATTTAACACACTGTGTAATGTAAACATTCCTGAAAACATCCCAAATGATTCTTATCCCATATTTGCAGTTGGAAGCAAACCAGCTCTGTGATCAATTCAGTCAAAGCCACACATTTCAAAGCTCTTGTGATTAAGTGAATGATCAGACAGAAATGATGACTGCCATAATTGATGGTATACAGATTGACAGTCAAAAGTATGGTGAAATGAGAAACATGAATAAAGCTGGAATGCTTTGACTTAAAATATTACTTAATGCACTGAAGGACATTTTCCAGGATAAACTTGCAAAGAATACAGTGCATCCGGAAAGTATTCATAGCGCTTCCCTTTTTCCAATTTTTTATGTCACAGTCTTATTCCAAAATGGATAAAATTCATTTATTTCTTCAAAATTCTGCAAACAAAACCCAATAATGACAATGAGAAAAAAGATTTTTTGAAATTTTTGCAACTTTATTAAAAATAGAAAACCTGAAAAATCACATGTGCATAAGTATTCACAGCCTTTGCTCAGTACTTTGTTGATGCACCTTTGGCAGCAATTACACCCTCAAGTCTTTTTGAATATGGTGCCACAAGCTTGGCACACCCGTCTTAGGGAATTTTTGCCCATTCCTGTTTACAGTACCTCTCAAGCTCTATCAGGTTGGATGCGAAGCGACGGTGTACAGCCTTTTTCAGATCTCTCCAGAGATGTTCAATAGGATTTAGGTCTGGGCTCTGGCTGGGCCACTCAAGGACATTCATCAGGTTGTTGTGAAGCCACTTAATTGATTTTTTGGTGGTGTGCTTTGGGTCATTGTCCTGCTAGAAGATAAACCCAGTCTGAGGTCAAGAGCACTCTGAAGCAGGTTTTCATTCAGGATGTCTCTGCACATTGCTGCATTCATCTTTCCCTCTATCCTGACTAGTCTTCCAGTTCCTGCTGCTGAAAAACATCCCCACAGCATGATGCTGCCACCACCATGCTTCACTGTAGGGATGGTATTAGTCTGGTGATGAGCGGTGCCTAGTTTTCTCCAAACGTATTGCCTGGCATTCACTCCAAAGAGTTAAATTTTAGTCTCATCAGACCAGAGAAATTAGTTTCTTATGGTCTGAGAGTCCTTCAGATGCCTTTTGGCAAATTCCAGGCAAGGAATGGCTTCCATCTGGCCACTCTACCAAACAGGCCTGATTTGTGGATTACTGCACAGATGGCTGTCCTTCTATAAGTTTCTCCTCTGTCCACAAAAGAACGCTGAAGCTTAGACAGAGTGACCATCGGGTTATTGATCACCTCCCTGACTAAGGCCCTTCTCCCCCGATCACTCAGCTTAAACGGCCGGCCAGCTCTAGAAAGAGTCCTGGTGGTTCCAAACATCTTCCACTTATGGATGATGGAGGCCACTGTGCTCATTGGAACTTTAAGAGCAGCAGAAATTTTTCTGTAACCTTCCCCAGCCCTTGTGCCTCAAGACAATTCTTGTCAATTTGTCTTCATGCTTGGTTTGTTCTTTGACATGCACTGTCAACCCTGGGACCTTATATAGACAGGTGTATGCCTTTTCAAATCATGTTCAATCAAATAAATTTACCACAGGTGAACTCCAATTAAGCCGCTGAAACATCTCAAGAATGATCAGTGGAAACAGAATGTACTTGAGCTCAATTTAGAGCTTCACGGCAAAGGCTGTCAATACTGATGTACATGTGATTTTTCAGGTTTTTTATTTTTAATAAATTTGCAACAATTTAAAAAAATATTTTCTCACATTGTCATTATGGGCTATTGTGTGTAGAATGTTGAGGAAATAAGGCTGTACCATAAAAAAATGTGGAAACATGAAGTGCTATGAATACTTTCCGGATGCATTGTATACATAAAATAATGTAATTTTAGTACAGAATGCACATTCCCAATATACTGATACACATGTGTTTTCTTTTGTAAGTGCTTACGTTCGCTTAAGAGATAACTGAATGTCTTTTATAAACTCACTAACACAGTTATTTTAATATAACTTTTCATATATTTGTCTGTCCAGTCCCAAAATAAGATACAAACAGTAGGGTGACTAATTTTCAAAGTGTAGTAAGTTTGTGCTCAAAGATTGTAGGAGTTCCCCTGCAAAGTCCTGCATCCTATTACGAACAGCAGGTGTTGAGGATGGCACATAAAATACTAGGAGACAGCACACACCCCTTCAACAAATAATTTGAGTGGATGCCCCTTGGGCGACGTCTAAGGACAATAAGATGTTCCACGAATCATTATAAATTTACTTTTGTGCCTGAAGCAATTTGGTTATGTAATAAATGTAGTTAATCAATGGATTCTTCATTATTATTATTAGTTCTTATTCTTTTTTTTATTTTTATAAGTTATTATTGTTATTGATTTTTTTCTTTTTTTTTTTTTTATTCCAGTTTTTTGTTTGTGTACTTGCTGTTAAGTGTTGGTGTTTATTGTGTTATGTTTGTCATTCTTGTTATATGTGAAGCACAACCATGTCAGAATGAATTGCCCCAATGGGATTAATAAAGTTAAAAAAAAAACTAAACTAAACACCCCCTCATTAAAACTTTTTAATTTGATAAATAAGTATTTATTTCAATTCGCTGCTGACATAGATGTATTTAAACATTGGCTATTGACCTTACTCTTTCACATAAGAGCAGGCCCAGCTATTGGAACCGCATTGGGTCAAAACTTGCAGGCTCATTCTCTTCCATTGATTTTTAGCCATAAAAACAGCTTGTTATGCTGAATGACATTGCAAAGGGGTATTTTGCTATTATGTTACATTTATTTTTTTGTATAGTCATAATTACACTAATTTGTAGGGCAAATAGCTTGTTTGCTTATCGTTTGTAAATCCTAGTTACTTCCTCCATAGGTAATTGAATCAGAAGTCCTAAAACAATCACAGCAAAGAGCTTACTTCCACATTAAGGAATAAAATGAATAATGAAAAGATATTTTCAAGACTGATTTCACTAAACTGCTCATCACACTGTTCACCAACAAGTTAAGTAAAAAAAAATAATTTGTGCTATATCACGATTTTTTCAGCTATTACTTGAGACGTGATACATTTCAGTAGGCTGTACTGTTTCTTTCAACGTTTATAAATGTTTTTTTTTTTTTTTTTCTTTATCCTGCACTAACAATACTAATTTGCATTCTCTATTCACTGATTGATGGCGGGTGGGCCAGATCCTACGGAGACCTGGAAGGGACGTGATGGTGGGGAAAAAAAATAGGTGGAAGAAAAAAAAAAAATGGGTGAAAGAAAAAAAAAACTGGATGGAAGAAAAAAAAAAGAGTGATAGGAAAAAATTTTTCAAATTTTTGAAAGAATTTTTGCGTTCCCTTGCAAAAATGTTTTGCGTTATCTTGCAAAGATGTGTTGCGTTATCTCGCAAAACTGTTTTTGCACAAACACTTCCTGTTCACTTCATTCATGTCAACCCTCCCGTTTTTTTCCGAAATTCTCCCATATTTTACCATTCTATCATCCTATGAAATTCTATCATTCTCACTATCATCCTATCATTAGGATTTTCCCATAATCTTGAAAGCACGCTGAAATTAATATAAAACTGTCTGCAAATGTCTACTAGATTAATAATATATCAGAAATATGGGAAATACTTAATGATAGGATGATAGCGGGATAGAATGGCAAAATATGGGAGAATTTCGGCAAAAACGAGAGGGTTGACATGAATGAAGTGAACAGGAAGTGTTTGTGGACATCATTGCAAGGGAACGCAAAAACTTTAAAAAATGTTTTCCTATCACTCTGTTTTTTTTTTCTCCCACCCAGTTTTTTTTCTTCCCCACCATCACCTCCCTTTTGGGTCTCCGTAAGATCCAGTGTGATTGGATGGTAATTTTGTTTATCAAGTTATACTCTGACATTATTGGCTAACATTCAGAACTTTAGTTTTTCATAATGTCAGAATACTAAAAATAGAGCTGAAATACAGCCCAGCAGGCACACAATGTCATAAGACGTTAATATTAGGTTCGATTCAGGTTGTGACGTCAGGTTACCAACATTCAATGTCTATCCAGCGTCTAAGGACAACATTATTTTGACATCCAATAAAATCGTCAAGTGACGTTAATATTTGGTTGATTTTAGGTTGTGTTAGAAAGTGACCAAAATCCAGCATAGAACCAACATCTTAAACCAACGTCATATTGACGTCAAATACTGACATACGTCAGGTATGGCAACCAAAATACAATGTCTGATAGACGTCATAGGCAACGTCCACACAACATCAAGTTGAAACATCATTAGATGTTGATATTTGGTTGATTTTAGGTTGGACGTTGGACATTGACGTTTGTTCTGACGTCAACTTGATTTTTATGTCCAAACAAAATGCAATGTTCCCACAACGTTGGGGTACAAAGACAATCTGACTTCATGTTGACGTCCTGTGCCTGCTGTGAAGACTTTATTGGGGAAAAAATGGGATGTCTGGTCACCTTACATGAAAAGACTCCCACCTAAATCTCATAACGTTTTGTGGCTAGTTAGTATGAATTTGTACGATCTGATTCATACATTCTATCCCCTAATGATGGCTGTGTTTTTTGGGTAGGGTTTGGAGGCATCCTTTTTCTTTTAAATTATGTTTTCAAAGAAATTAAATCGTATGAATTCATTTATGAATAAGCACAATTTGTAAAATAGTTACATTTACTTGTGGCTGAGGACCAGTTGAGTTTTCTTGTGTGTGACTGGTTTGTAATCACTTGAAATGTTTGTGATGATGACGATGTAGATGCAATTGATACGAAGCCATTACCCCATTACTGTCTGAAATTCTGGAGCCGAAGCACCATCTGCCATTACCTGAGAACTGACAATTGCTGAAAACACTGGATCAAAGTCAATCTCAAAAAAAAAAGGTCACACTTTATTTTGATGGTCCGTTTGTTGAATTTAAGTTACATTGCATCTGCATGCCAACTAATTCTCATTAGATTATAAGGATTATAAGACTGTTCGTGTTGGGGTTAGGGTTAGTGTAAGTTGACATGTACTTGCAAAGTTTCCTATAGCCAGTTAAATGTCTGTTGAAGGACAGTTAAATGTCAGTATCAACAGATATTAAGCAGACAGTCTACTAATACTCAAATGGACCATCAAAATAAAGTGTTACCAAAAAAAAAAAAAAAAAAAAAAGGCTGAAAGCATTGGAATAAAGGTGTACAGTAGCTTACTGTCTGCAACAACCTGAAATCACTGGTGCACATGGTCCTTCTGAAATCACAGGATAACAATCACTGTCTGGAAACATTGCAGAACAGTCAATTAAAACACTGAAGCAAAGTTACTATCTGCACTGGAGCACTGTATTATGTACATCTGCTGTATATATCAATCTGCCAGAATGAAAACGAAGAAAAAAGCATCACAACAAAACGGAAAATCTGTCTGGTTCATATTCTGACACAAGCTTCGGTGTCTTCTCTCATGACAAAATATCAAAAGCAGAGCAAAGCATGACAAAACAGAATGTTTAAAGAGTCCCCGGCTGGCTTGTTCTCATTGTATTGGGCTCACATCTGCATGGCACATTGCTCAGGAATCTGGTTTGTGCTGATATCACCATCATATGGATCTGATTTATTTTTTTTCTGTTGTCCTGGGACTAATTAGAGAAGTGATAACTCTAACCCGCTCCACTGGTGCATTGCTTCATCCATCTTAATTACAACCCACAGTGAGATCCAAACAAACACCCCAAAAGTAGAAACATGGTGTGTGTGGAAAGCATGTTGTTTGGACATTGGCAGGTGCTGAGGGTTATTTGGAGAGAAAGAAATACATGTAAGATGACGAATAAGGAAAGAAGGTGGGATCTAGAATTGGTAGTTTAGATAATAAGACCTTTTTTCTTTATGCATGCTTGCATCAAAAGGCATAAGGAATTATTTAGTATAAATCTCCCTTTTTTCCCCAAAACTTGACTTTTTTACAGAGGAAGATTTGAAAGGGAAGCATCAGCTTAAGACTAACTGTCAATGTGATTTAACATGCTGTAAGCTGTTAAAGTTATTTGCTAACTTCCGCAATTTTTTGTTCTGCAAAGTTTAACCATACGCCATGATCACTACATAGACGTGTCAATGCTTTAAATTAGCCAATAGCTTTAATTTATGCCATACTTGAACTATGACCTGCAGCTCAAAGTCTTTAGCAGCAAATCTCATGTATGGGACAAAAACACATTTGAGTACACGAGGAGGCAGCAACATTTTTTGTTTTGTTTACCATAAAAACAGAAAATAAACGTGTTCAATTTGGTTTATATATGCTATTTATTATGTTAGGTTTTTATAGTGTTTTCTGCAGCTAACTTTTCCATAAATATTTGTTTTTATTTACTGAGTGTTGATGTAGCATAATTTTGTTCTGCATTACATATACTGTGATGTTCTGAATGACAAAGTAAATGAAACTGACACTGAAAACCAAACTGCTATAAAACAATTTGTTCAACTTTAAAGATTACACTTTAAAAATAAAATGCTCGGTTGTTGTAACCCAAATTTGGTTAAATTTTGACCTACCTAGTTTCTGGGTTGAAATTGTAAATACATAGTACTTTTATTTTGGATGTGATTAACCACGATTAATGACAGCACTAGTTTAATTTCTAAAATGGACCATTGAGTTGGACCATTGAGTCTATTCAATTCACTGGTACCGGGTGTCTTTGGACTGTAGGGGAAACCGGAGCACAAAAAGAAACCCATGCAAACATGGGGAGAACATGCAAACTCCATACAGATATGCCAACTGACCCAGCCGGGACTCGAACCAGCAACATTTTTGCTGTGAGGCAACAGTGCTAAGCACTGAGCCACCATATCACCCCTAGCTGTAAAAATGCTGTGTGGAGTTTGCATGTTCTCCCAATGTTGGGGTGGGTTTCCTCGGGGTGCTCCGGTTTCTCCCACAGTCCAAAGACATGCAGTATATGTGAATTGATTAAATTGGCTGTAGTGTATGTGTGTGAATGAGAGAATATATGGATGTTTCCCAGTACTGGGTGGCAGCTGGAAGGGCAACTGCTGTGTAAAATGATGGATAAGTTGGTGGTTCATTCCCCTGTGGCGACCCTTGATGAATAAAGGGACTAAGCCGAAGGTAAATGAATGAATGAATTAATGAACAATTAAAGCATGGAGAAAATTCTACATTTATTTATTCACTTCAAGAGATTCTTCTCTTCTGTGCAGGATTTACATTAACATTTACATTTAAAACATTTTTTTAATAATTGTCTATAAATTGTCCTTCGCTTTCCTATCATGCTTCGTCTTTCTAGAAATGAATGAAAATGGGAAACGGACACATATATACAACCCACAGAGAATAAACAGGAAATTATCTGTTTATTTACTTTCTTTTAGACGTAGGACTCCGGCTGGTTCTGAATATTTGGGATTAAGAATTCTTCCCCTACAGCGGACAGCGGGCTTGTTTTAGAGCTGTCATATAAATTACAGCTAGAGGAATGTGGTGTTTCTCTGCTTGTGTTGATCCAGAAAACGCCTTTACTGCACACTGGCCTTTTTACACCGATCTCGTTCTCCCCTACACTCTTCCAAATGAATGTTTGTTGCTGGCAAACAGCTCGGCTCTGCTGCCCCAAGTGTGTATGTTTGTTAAGCTCAACCTTAGATGTCCAAATACAGGAAACCCACCAATAAACATTGCCCTCATTTCAGGGGTCATTATATTTCAGGTATACTCACATTATTAATTGAGTTTTAACTTTTTTTGGTTGTCGTCATTCATAATAAGTTTAATTTATAATCATAAGTTCGTTTTGAAGGGACACTCCACTTTTATTATTATTTTATAAAAATAAACTCATTTTACAACTCCCCATACAGTTAAACAGTTGTGTTTTACCATTTTTAAATCCATTTAGCTGAATCTTGGGTCTGGCGGGAGCTCTTTTAGCTTAGCTTAGCATAGATCATTGAATCGGATTAGACCATTAGCATCAAAAAATCACCAAAAGAGTTTTGATAATTTATACTTAAAGCTTGAATCTTCTGTATAGTTACATTGGGTACTAAAACTGATAGAAAATTAAAAGTTTCTAATTTTCTAGGTTAATATGACTAGGAACTATATCTCATTTTGGCGTAATAAACAAGTAACTTTGCTGCCATATCATGGCTGCAGCAGGCACAATGATATTACACAGATTCTAACTGGTGGTGTAAGTGTAGGTGTTATTGGTGGGCACTATTTTCAGGCAAGGCATAATATACTGTAATTGTGCCTGCTACAGCCATGGTATGGCAGCAAAGTTAGTTAATTATTACACCGGAAAGAGAGTAGGCTATAGTTCCTAGTCATATTGGCCTTGAAAATTGCAACTTTTAATTTTCTATGGTCTTAGTTCACGGTGTAACTACAAGAGTTACAATTTAAATAGGAAAATTATCAAAACTTTTTAGTCATTTTTGAGTGAGATGCTAATGGTCTAATTTGATTCCATGATTTATGCTAAGCTAAGCTAAAGGTTCTCCCACCCACTCACTCTCAATTGGTTCTGAAGTTTTATGAGTGCTATTTAATGTTTCCTACATGAAAATCAAGTTTTGCAAATATCAATTATAGATGGATAGCGCGAGATGCTAATGGTCTAATCTGATTCAATAATTTATGCTAAGCTAAACTAAAGGTTCTCCAACCAGACCCAGAGATCGGCTGAATGGATTCAAAAATGGTAAAACTTAACTGTTGAACACTTTTGAGGAGTCAGAAATGTGGAGTCAAAAAGAGGCAGTGTTCCTTTAAAGGGATAGTTCACCCAGAAAGGAACATTTACTCAGTACTTACTCACCCTCAATTGGTTCCAAACCTTTATTAGTGGTATTTCGTTTTTGCTACATGGAAGTCAAGTTTTGCAAATATCAATGGCAGATAGACAGAGAGAGATGCTAATGATCTAATCTGATTCAATGATTTATGCTAAGCTAAGCTAAAGGTTCTCCCACCAGACACGGAGATTGGCTAAATGGATTCAAAAATTGTAAAACTCACCTCTTGAATCCTATTGAGGAGTCAAAAAAGAGGGAGTGTTCCTTTACAGGGGTAGTTCACCCAGAAAAGCCCATTTACTCACTACTTACTCACTCTCAATTGGTTAGCTTTTTAAGTGCTATTTAGTGTTTCCTACATGGAAGTTAAGTTTTGCAAATATCAATGACAGATAGAGCGAGATGCTAATGGTCTAATCTGAATCAATGATTTATGTTAAGCTAAGCTAAGCTAAGCTAAGCTAAAGGTTCTCCCATCAGAGATTGGCTGAATGGATTAAAAAATTGTAAAATGCAACTGTTAAACCCTATTCGGGAGTCAAAATGTGGAGTCAAAAAAGGGGAAGTGTTCCTTTAAAGGGATAGTTCACCCAGAAATGAACATTTACTCAGTACTTATTCACCCTCAATTGGTTCCAAAGCTTTGTGAGTGCTATCTAGTGTTTTCTACATGAATTTCAAGTTTTGCAAATACCAATGATGGATGGATGGATGGATGGATAAATAGATATATTATATAAAGAACATTTCATTAACAGCAATTACCATATCAGCCAATGACAGACAAGCTTCTATAGAGTTCCCAGTCTCTCATCATCATGGCAGAGCTGATTTATTCTTCACAGGACACTGCTGACGGAGCACTGGCCTTTCCTTTTGACACATTTCTGTCACTCTGTTTCAGCAGAGAGGGTGGTCAGAGGACCGCTCGCTCGGGATTAGAAACCTTCCGCTCCTCCCTTCACCTGTGAAATTTCAGAGCCGGACGGACTGAAAGAGCACATTGTTCCTCTTTGTAAGGAATGTCCATGTCGTCCGCAAAGAAGGGAAGAAAAAAAAACTTCATTTGCACTGGAATTTGGAGGCTGCTTGACAATAGTGAGGAGGTTCTCCAAGTGAAGTTGGCCCATAAAACCAGGGTCACTTCCCTGTGACTGTGTCCAGAGAATGACAAGAACTCATAAAGTTTGTCATCGGGAGTTAAATTGCGCATTAATGAAAAAAAAAAAGTTGAAATATTCTATTGATTAAAGGCAAAACTAGTGACTTTTTTGCAGTTTTTTTGTTTGTCCACACTGTCAAAAAAAGAAAGGAACATTTACTCAGTACTTATTCACCCTCAATTGGTCCCAAACCTTTAATAGTGGTATTTAGTTTTTCCTACAAGTCAAGTTTTGCAAATATCAATGGCAGATAGAGTGAGATGCTAATGGTCTAATCTGATTCAATGGTTTATGCTAAGCTAAGCTAAAATGTTATTCTATCAGACCCAGAGATCAGCTGAAGGGACTCAAAAATGATTAAACTCTGAAATCCACTTAAAAAAACATGGTTGTTGTAGTTTAATCATGGTTACCAGAAATTTGCACCAAATTTAACCATGGTATTTACAGTAAAACTGTGGTTACACAAATTGTAATCTGCCCAAAGAATCATGGTTACACTTTTACTGTAATAAAAACATCTTTAATTATCGTAAAGGTGCAATAATATGAATTTGTAAGGAAAGTGTATTTAAATGCTATTAAAATAATTTTATATATATATTTTTGGTCAATCATGTTGACAAGATTTATTAATTAGATTTTTCAGTTTATTTTAAAAACATAATTTTGATATTGGGAGCCTATGAAATTAGTTAATAATAATAATAATAATAATAATAGTGGCGACACAGTGGTGCAGTGGGTAGCGCTGTCGCCTCATAGCAAGAACGTAGCTGGTTCGAGCACCAGCTGGGTCAGTTGGCATTTCTGTGTGGAGTTTGCATGTTCTGCCCATGTTGGTGTGGGTTTCCTCCGCGTGCTCCGGTTTCCCCCACAGTTGAATTAAATAAGCTAAATTGGCCGTAGTGTATGTGTGTGATTGCAAGAGTGTATGGGTGTTTCTCAGTGCTAGGTTACCACTGGAAGGACATCCTCTGCGTAATAACATATGCTGGAAAGTTGGCGGTTCATTCCACTGTGGCTACCCCTGATTAATAAAGGGACTAAGCAGAAAAAATAATGAATGAATGTGTTATTATTAGTAGTAATATTATTATTATTATTATTATTATTATTATTATTTATTTGTATTATTATTATTATTACATTATAATAACATTTATATTAACCATATAATTACAATAACCCTAATGCAACATAAAGAGCAGCAATTTTAAGTGTTGAAGTAAAAATCTACTTTTAGTACTATAGCTTATTTACCTTATATTTTTTGATGGACCAATACAGATGTGCAACCACTAACTAAACATTAGCAAAGGCAAACAATTAGCAAATGTGCCACATGATCTATTTTTTCATTCTCACTGAATATGTATTTTGAAATGTGAAAAAAGGGGGTCATGGAAAAAAAAATGTCTGAATGAGTGGGACTGAGCAGACAGAGGGGCAGTATGGGAAGGAGGAAGGGAGGGCAAAATTTGGCTTGGTCAAATGCCAGCTGTACAGATTTGTCTGATCTCCACATAGTGTGAGCATTACTGAGAAAAACTGAGTCAAGACGTGAGCCCTTATAAAGGTCAACTTGTGCTTGGCTCCCTGCCACGAATACAAGCTAACTGCATTCATCAAGCTGATTATTGAGACCTGGTACTAATATCTTAAAATAAATACAAAATTGAAAGTCAGTTAATAACACAATAATAAATCATTTAAAAATAAATCAATTCATTATTGATAATATAAAGGTATATTAATTATATTAAGGGTGCAATAATGTGAATTTGTAAGGGAAGTTTATTTGAATGCTATTACATTTTTTATGTATTTTATATATTTTTTATTATTTGTATATTTTCTTGGGCGACATGGTGGCTCAGTGGTTATAACTTTGGCCTCACAGCAAGAAGGTTGCTGGTTCAATTCCCATCTGGGTCAGTTGGCATTTCAGAGTTTGCATGTTCTCCCCGTGTTGGCATGGGTTTCCTCCGAATGCTCCGGTTTCCCCCACAGTCCAAAGACATGCGGTATAGGTGAATTGAATAAACTAAATTAGCCGTAGTGTATGTGTGTAAATGAGTGTGTATGGATGTTTCCCAGTACTGGGTTGCAGCCGCATTGCTGGAAGGGCATCCGCTGTGTAAAACATATGCTGGATAAGTTGGACGTTCATTCCGCTGTGGCATCCCCTGATGAATAAAGGGAGGAAGCCAAAGGAAAATGAATGAATGTATATTTTCTGTTATACATTTTTATTTTATATTTATTTTTATATTTATTAGATTTTTCAGTTCATTCTAAAAGCATAATTTTGATATTGGGAGCATATAATTATATTAACAGTATATGAATTATTGTATTAATTTCTGTATATCATATTGTGTATTATATTAAGGGTATATTAATTATCGTAAGGGTGCAATAATGTGATCTTGTAAGGGAAGTGTATTTGAATGCTATTACACAATTCATTATTGATAATATAATTATATTAGATGGATTTAATTAACTATTTCATTAAACCCAGTTAACGTCAATCTTGTAAAAAATAAATGTAAAAATAAAAATGCATATGAGAAAATAAATATCAACACATTCAGTCCAGTTAATAATAAAAAGTATACGAATGACTGAAACAATCAATGTATTAATCAATTAAAATGTAAAAAAAAAATTCCAAGTAATGAAACCAAGTAACAGCATTACTGACATTATAAAAATGAATAAATGAATAAATAATATTTGTCTGTCTCAAGGCGGCGCAGTGGGTAGCGCTGTCGCCTCACAGCAAGAATGTTGCTGGTTCGAGCCTCTGCTGGGACAGTTAGCATTTCTGTGTGGAGTTTGCATGTTCTCCTCTTGTTCGCCTGGGTTTCCTCCAGGTGCTCCGGTTTCCCCCACTGTCCAAAGACATGAGCTAGGTGAATTGGGTAAGCTAAATTGTTCGTATTGTATGTGTGTTAATGAGAATATATGGGTGTTTCCCAGTGATGGGTTGCAGCTGGGAAGGCATCCGCTGTGTAAAACATATGCTGGATAAGTTGGCGGTTCATTCCGCTGTGGCGACCCCTGATTAATAAAGGGACTAAGCCGAAAAGAAAATGAATGAACGTCTGTCTCACCTTTTCTCGACTAAGTGCTGACAATGATTAATTTAGCTGCAAACACCGCCATCTCCTGGTCCAGAAAATGATGTGGTTTCTTCGTTTGAACGGTTTAAGATTGATGCGGAGGCGCACCAATGAGTGAAGCGAGGGATTCACAAACAACCAATCACGTATCAGATTTCCTTGCTTTCATTAGACACGCCTACCAGCGTTGGCAACTGCGGAAGAGGGTGAATTTGAATCGGGTACGTGTGTTTACTATCTCTCTTACTCTTAACACACGTGTTATGTATTGTCTTTACTCCGATGTATGATTCTTAAGTAGCGTAATGAATAATTGCTGTTGTTGCTTTGTTATTTAAACTGTAAAGACTCGCTCATTTGTTCTTGACCATTCTGTTTGATACTGATGCTAATGCTTTTTAGTCTCGCTTCAAAACAAACCTCCTTAACCTGCATGTTATGATACTTTTAAACGGGTTGTTTTCTAATACGATTTAAGCCTGTTGTTGAATGCAAATACAAAGTGTTATTTTGTCTGCTATAAGAGCCACATATGTTGCTTGTACACTAGCTATCTTTCTTTTAGCCTTTCTTCTAGTTACTGTGTTTCAATAACTTAGTTCCCCCCGAGCAACACTAGCGCTTAAATTAAGTTCCGAACGTATTATGCTTGACCATACTGTTAACGACCGGTTTACTACTAATAAAATAAGAACAAATATGGTTATTGTAGTTAAACAATGTGGGGCAAACGCAAATTAACCATGGATTTGCTACGATAGCCATACTGAGGTTATACAAATGGTGCCCAATAACATATTTTCTACACTTTTACTGTAATAAGGTCATGGTTAAATTACAGTAATATGAATGTGTGAGGGGAAATGTACATAAATAGTATTAAAATAATGCTTTTAAAAATGTGATTTGTTTATGTGTCGGGTTTATTTTTAAATTCATTATTTTGATACTGTGATGATATTAAATTGGTTTCAATATTACATCAAACATTATTACATTATATTAACATTTGAAATATGTCTTACACAATGTAAAAAACAGCTGCTGACCTTAAATACCATTATAATTTAAATTATTTGTCTAGTAACATTTATTTAATGACATAAACAACAAACTACAATAAAAACATGCTTTTAAAAACTGAAATCTGCCAATTTACATTTACTATTTTAAAGACATTTTTATCCTTTATTTTTAATTTTTTTTTACTTGTGTCATCTTTAATAGTTACATTACCTTTTGTGAAAACAAAAAGTGAAAATATATAATGCAATAATGTCTCATAGTTATACAAAAAATGAACCAACATGCTTATTCTAACCTGTCCTTACTAAAATAAAAAAAGTAATAATACAATTAAAAAAAAAATCTTAAATGATAAAATCTTCCTTTCTGACAAAAAGATTACATATTATTTAAGCTTTAAACATATTTACATCATATTGAGCCACAAAACTTTAAATAGTCATCATATAACTCTTGTTTTTTGGGTTGTAAACTATTTAAGTCTGTTGTTGAATGCAAATAGAAAGTGTTATTTTGTCTGCTAGAAGGGCCAAATATGTACACTAGCTATCTTTCTTTTCTTCTAGTT
Source organism: Danio kyathit (assembly GCA_903798195.1). NCBI lineage: Eukaryota > Metazoa > Chordata > Actinopteri > Cypriniformes > Danionidae > Danio > Danio kyathit. The sequence continues at coordinate 33,034,655 of LR812542.1, forward strand.
ACTGTGTTTCCAGAACTTTGTTCCCCCTGTACAACACTAGCGTTTAAATTCAGTTCCGGACCATATTGTTAACAACAGGTTTACTACTACACTGTAAAACTCAAAAAGTTAAGGTAACTCAAACCGTTTGAGCAAGCCGATTGCAACAAACCATTTAAGTTCAAAAACTAATCTTAATGAGTGCTGTGAACTTAATCCATTTGAGTAAACGAAGCAATTTGAGCACAGTAAAACCCAATAAATGAAGAGGACTTAAACCAACTGAGTACTGTAAAACCCAATAAGTTAAGGCAACTCAAACCTTTTGAGGAAACCGATTGCTTCAAACCATTTGAGTTAAAAAAAAAAACTAATCTATATGAGTACTGTGAACTTACTCCATTTAAGTTGAAGTAATGAGGTATTTAATTAACTCATTACCTTCAACACTGAGTTCAAAACTTTTTTCAAATGAGTAGAATTAACTTTCACTAAATTTTGAGGTTACCACTCATTTCATTTGATAAAGTTGACTGTTGGGTTTTACAGTGTAATAAAATAAGAAAATATGGTTATTGTAGTTAAACAATTTTGGCTAAATGGAAATTAATCATGTATTTGCTACGATAGATATACTAAGGTTATACAAATGGTGCTGTATTTACTACACATTTACTGTAATAAAATCATGATTCAGTTGCAATAATGTCAATTTATGAGGAAAAAGTACGTAATATGATGGACTTTTTGTTTATTTATTTATTTATTTTTTGCAAAAAATGGTGGTGACATTTATTAATGTAATTTGTTTATGTGTGTCCAGCCTGACCTCACGAGGAAACGTAAGTATTTTACGTTTTGTCAGTTTAGTGGCTAATTCGTACGAATTCGTACGAGTTCAGTCGTACGAAAATGTACGATTTTTAAAAGGAGGCGTGGCACCTAACCACACCCCTAACCCCAACCGTCATTGGGTGATGAGCAAATCGAACTAATTTGTACGAATTAGATGGTACGAATTCATTCGAATTAGCCACTAAATCAAAAAGTTACGAATTGCCGTGAGATTGCGTTGGTGTGTCAAAGTTTATTTTCAGATTTATTATTTTGATATTGGGATCATATTAAATTGTTTTCAATATATTAAATCACAGATAATTACATTGTTATAATAACATTTTAGATATGTCTTACAAAATGTAAAGAGCAGCTGCTGACCTTAAATTAATAAAGAATTTACATTATTTGCCTAGTAACTTTTATTTACCAAAATAAATCAACAAACTACAATAAAACTTGCTTTTAAGAACTTAAATCTGCCAATTTACATTTATTAATTAAAAAAATGTCTATCCTTTATTTATTTTTTTCTTACTTGTGTCATCTTTAATAATTACATTACCTTTTGTGAAAATAAAAAGTGAAAATATAATGCAATAATGTTCCAGTTATACAAAAAAACAATTAACCAACTTATTCTGACCTGTCCTTACTAAAATATATATAAGAAGTAATAATAGGATAAAAATATACTGTATATTTTAAATGATGAAATCTTTCTTTCTGACAAAAAGATAACATTATTTGAGCTTTAAACATATTAACATATCATATTGAGCCACAAAGCTTTAAATAGTCATCATATAACTCTTGTTGTTTATGTTGTAAACTACTTAGGTCTGTTGTTAAATGCAAATACAAAGTGTTATTTTGTCTGCTAGAAGGACCAAATATGTTGCTTGTGTACACTAGCAAAAAAAAAAACCACAATATCATATTTCATATAATTCGATATCAATAATTATTAAATATTATTTTAACAATACATTTAGGAATATTAGGATTTTTTTTTGTTATTTAACCACTTTATTTTAATTTACCAACATTACTAAGGCAAATAGTTCTAATAGTCAAAACCAAAAATATTTAAACAAAATATCCCATCTCTTTATAATAAAATAAATATAAATGTTTGTTGCACTAAATGACAGTTTAGTGGCCATCTTTATCCCTCAATGTAGAAATGTATAATCATCCTTCATTTTTTACTCAGGAAATTTATTCGTCTTTACATCTAAGATCATGGCGGAGATGGACGAGGCTGACGTTCAAACAAAGAAAAGCAAAACCCTCATCATTCGACATCTGCCCAGAGAACTCAGCAGAGATGAGAAAGAGGATCTCCTCAAATATTTTGGGGCCTCCTCTGTCAGAGTGCTGTCAGAAAAGGGACCCCTAGTAAGTATAAGATTTTATAAAGAGATTGCAAATGAAATTGCTGTGTATATAACTTGGGTGTCATGGTGGCGCAGTGGGTAGCATAATCGTCTCACAGCAAGAAGGTCGCTGGTTCAAGCCTAGGTCAGTAGGCATTTCTGTGTGGATTTGTATGTTCTCCTCATGTTCGCGTGGGTTTCCTCCACAAGTCCAAAGACATGTGGTATAGGTGAATTGGGTAAGCTAAATTGTCCGTAGTGTATGAGTGTGAATGGGTGTGTATGGATATTTCCCAGTGATGGGTTGCAGCTGGAAGGGCATCCGCTTTGTAAAACATATGCTGGATAAGTTGGCGGTTCATTCCACTGTGGCGACCCTAAATTAATAAAGGGACTAAGCCGAAAAGAAAATGAATATATATAATTTGAGGTGAATAAATGCAGCTGACCTTACTTTGTTGTCGTCTGCAGAAACATATGGCCTTCGCAACTTTCAGCAGTGAGACCTCAGCGTCCAAGGTAAAACGCAAGTACACCCGTTTTGCTTGTGGTTGTTTCTTTTGAGCTGGTTTTACATAATCAAAATCGTTTCTTTCCACCCTCAGGCGCTAAACAGACTTCATCAGCTAAGGATCCTTGGTCGCACACTAGTGGTGGAGTTTGCAAAAGATCAAGACAGCGCCAGTGTTTTGAAAGATCCACCTGTGTCTGACAGGTAAATGGCTGAATCTATAATGGTTAAACTTTATAATAAGGTTTCATTAGGTAATGTTAGTTAATATTATAGGTGGGCATAGATAATTTCTAATTTAATCTAGATTAATCTTGGAATTAATCTAGATTAAGGACTTACACATACTATGCTATCCGAACCGTGCCCAGGCCCGTTTCCCGGATCGTTTGAGAAGTGTGAGTGCTCTGAATCGGGCTCAGGCACGGTACACTTGGCCGGCCCTGGCCCGGTTGGAAGAGGTGGGCCAGAGCGCGGTTCACTTCGGCTCAGGCGCGGTATGCTTACAGTGTGAGTGCAAGCGTGCTTGAGCCCGAAACTGAAAGCGAGACGTGACTTTTAAAAAGGGACTGTTTGATATGGATTAATTAATTATTCGTACTGTTCAATGAACGCAAACTGTCGTAGATTATTAAAGACGCTAACCCCTCACTGCACGTCAGCTGCGCCTTCAACAAACTTCATAATTCCTGCAGCACGAGGACTTTATGATTGTTTATAAGCGTCAAAATTGTCTGATCTGTTCGGCGAAATATTTGACTGCGTGTCACCGCATATCAAATGACTTAAACGATATAACTAAAGAAATATCCACTGTGCTGAGCGAGAGGGCTACTGAGCAGCGCGTCATCGATGGCGTAATCGTGCCCAGGCCCGAATGTAATGTGAGTGCGGGCCGCTGGGGGAGACGGGAGGGGGGACAAGGGTGCTTTGGCCCGGTTCAGAGCAACTGTACATAGTGTGAGTACGGCCTTAAATGGCTCATTTGAATTCTGCCGATGGCATTCAGAATATGTGTGCTACCCAATATTAAGTCTTTGAGAACGGGTTTCTCTAGCCAGGTGGTACATTAGACCAGGGGCTCATCTGCGGTTTCCAAAATGCATCACAAACTGCTTAAGAAACCGTTCTACTATGATAATTGGTGATGAAAATAAATTATGTTCAATGTGTTTACTAACTGTTTATTCAGTTAAACATGAATTTTGAACTGTAGGCCTACATAAGCTCCAAACAGCGATTTTTGATTACCTTAATCCGACTAAAGTCAAAACTGAACTAAACCGAAATGGAATTAAGACATGTGGAGTTTGCATATATTAGTGGCATTATTGAAGTAAACACCATGGGCTCTAGGACCTTTCGCCATATTTTCCTACAAGATCCACACGCGGCTGTCAGCAAAGGACCGCGCACACAAACACTCAAACACACACACATCGCGAAATCTTTCCATTTTCTTTGCATTTGGCATGCGTTATTAAATTCCATAAAACTCTCACCAGTCCTTACTCCTTATTTGCGTCTAATACCCCAGTTCGTGAGTTAAAGTGAAACTGCCAAACTGCAGTTAAAGTCTGGCATCCTGCTGATTTGATTCACAATGGCAGTCTTTTGTCAGATGGCTCACTGGTCAGGTATACATCCGCGCTAATATATCAAGGTGAAAGTCATCATGGCTTGCGTAGAATAGACCCAGTTCCCAACCCAACTTTGAGAATAGATCAACGGCAATATTGTTTTTTTTATCGCACGATAAGAGTCTCACGTTAACGCCGATAATGGCCCACCACTAGTTAATATCTTTACTAACATGAACTAAGTATTAAAATTTTGGCGATTTTAAAACCTTCACTTTTCCTAACTGCGGTCTACAGTTGAAAGCAATTATTTAACACCCTTTGACTTTTCTTTTTTAAATATTTCCCAAATTATGTTTAACATAGCAAAGAAATTTTCACAGTGTGTTCGATAATATTTTTTTCTTCTGGAGAAAGTCTTATTTGTTTTATTTCGGCTAGAATTAAAGCCGTTTTTAATTTTTAAGGTCAAAAATATTAGCCGCTTTAAGCTATATTTTGTTTTCGATTGTCTACAGAACAAACCATCGTTATACAATAACTTGCCTAATTACCCTAACCTTCCTAGTTAACCTAATTAACCTAGTTAAGCCTTTAAATGTCACTTTAAGCCGTTTAGAAGTGTCTTAAATATCTAATAAAATATTATGTACTGTCATCATGGCAAAGATAAAATAAATCAATTATTAGAAATGAGTTATTGAAACTATTATGTTTAGAAATGTGTTGAAAAAATCAAACATGCTTTATTTTTGAGTGACTTAAATGCTTTATTTTGTTACAGTAAATACTAATTAAATAATTTTATTTTATATAATTAATACATTAATATATATGTTTTTTCATATATTAATACATTTTTACCATATCATTGTTTATTTTGTCTTCATTTTAAATTGCTTTTTGAATTTAATCTGTTTTATCTTTATCCAAGAAAAATCTGTAAAGCATAATGCCTCAATGTAATATTATTTTCATCCAGACCAACAATAAAATAAAAATTAAGCTAATTCATAATTGCTAATGCTGTATTTTTTTCAAGTGATGCAATACAAAAATATGAAAAATATCCTTTACATCAAATGCTAGCTTTGAAATTAATATTTAACTTTAAAATTAAGCCATTTTATGTAATTTCTAAGGCAAAATCATTGTAAACTACACATCATTTGATGAGGTGGAAATCTTGATATTTTAGGAAAAAGGAAATCATTCTCAATTGGAATAGATATGCAAATGGACGTAGTTTGGCAACCATTTGGGCTAGTTTTATAAAAAATGTGCTAAGTCAAAGATTAGACCCCATAGTTAAAGGAGCACCCTTATACTTTATATACCTTATAGCTAACAGTTTGTTCTTATATCTCAGAATCGCTGCTGCCGAAGCCGAAAAAGAAAAGAAAGAAAAACAACAACCCAGTGTTCCTCTGATGGACACCAGCATTGCTCCCAGTCTGGGGTAGGTAGACACACAAACACACCTACACACCTGTGTTTGTTTGTTCAGCCCATTGACTTCATCTCACTGAGCCACTGTGTTTATGATGCCACTGGAGATTTGAGACAGGCTAACACTCTCGGTTGACATCCCGCACCTGGTGTCAGCAGTTCAGACCTCGGTAACCCTGCAGGAAGTGCCCACAGCGAACAGAGGAAGAGGGAGAGTGGCTGTCACCATCCGTCTCATGTCCAATTACAGGCCCGTGTGTCAGAGTGTCTGTTCTGCGCTGACAGCCCGTCTGCTCTTGCCATGTGGTGGCACCAGGTGGCCTTTGATAAAGAGACCGTGGGCTAAGATATAATTTTTGCAGCGAGAAGCCCACGCCTCACCTTCACTTAACAAGCAGATCCGTGACACATTTTTATTTATTTAATTCTGCCAGAGCTGCTCGTGCACAGACTGGGTGTTTTTCAGTGGTGTGATGCTCTGAATGAAGTGCACACCGTTTCAACGATAGAAAACACAATCACATTTAACTTGAAAGAGGCTTGACACTTGAAGCGTTTGAAAAATCAAACCAATTAACGGAAGAAAAAGTGCATCATTTTCAGCTTGTGGTTGTTTTTTTAGTGTTATTGTTTTAAACTTGTTTTCAGAATTATTATTATTATTCTTTTTTATAAAAGTCTACAATAATCTACATCCACACAGTATAAGACCTCCAGACCTTCATCTATTTCGCTATCAATAGCAAACTAGAACATGCTAGAAACTTGCAAATTCATGCTAATGATATTTTAATCATGCTAGCAAAAAGAGGTTTGACACTTAAAGGTGCCATATACTGCATTGGTTTAATAGTTAAATTGTTCTCTGAAATCTACATAGTAGGTTTATGGCTTCTGTAAGTTCAAAAAATCTCCAGAAATGGTTTTATAAGCTCATTTATTACTCTGTAAAATACCCATAGAATCAGAAGGTCCACGAATGACCCTATAGGGTTCGTGTTGTGTATATTAATGATCTCTGCTCTAACGTGCCACACTTAAGGCTGGTTTATAATTCTGCATCGAGTGATTTGCGGGACCCATGGTGCATGCCTTACTTGTTGCCGTGCATTTATACTTCTGTGCGTGGTTTGTGTTGCTCTGCAATAACACTTTCGAAACGCTAGCTGGCAGTGATGTTATTATGTTCCTCTGTGTTGAGTTTCTTCGCTGGTGTTTTTTTTTTTCTGAATGCTAACTTAATGTACAATTAATAATAAGGTAAACACAAAACAAAACTTTTTATCTGGAGCTCCTTCACGGGACTCAATGCTTTTAAAACACTCGCTCCAATGGGTTTGCGTGGCTCACATTGGTCAGCGCTATCAAGCCGACCAATCACAGAGCTTGCTTTACACGTCATTGCGACGTGAAGTTAGACTCATTGAGAGGCGCGCGTCAGCATCGCCATCAGCCATGGCGAGGGCTATGCGACCGTGCGAAGGCTGCGCCGGAGCATACGCATGCGCTTGATGCAGAAGTATAAATCAGCCTTCACACACACACACACACACACACACACACACACACACACACACACACACACACACACACACACACACACAGAGCTTGATGTATGCCTAATATGGACAAATGTAAACTCAATCAGAGTAACGTTAACCTATTTTGCTCACCAGATATGTTGTGGATCAAGGCTAAATAATAATGAAACCTAACAAAAGAGAGTGATAGAGATGTATCGCGTTGTATTTTGAAGCTAAAGTCAACGAAAACACAGCCAGGACTTAGTATCATCCTCTGCATGAACATATGACAGTTGAGCTGAGTGATTTGACACGATTCAGCATCTACATGTGTTTGTTGAAACATACGCATTAAGTTTCACAATAAACACAATCAGTTAACTAAAGATGTAACTAAACATACCTTATGCCTCTTCGGAGTGGAGATGAATAATTGTGTAATCTGTAAATATTGCATTTTGCAGCCTGAGGCGAGTTTGAAACATGTCTCGTGCTGTCGTTGGCCAGTAACGCACAGTAAGCAATTTGGGGTTCGCGTTATCAAAATAAAATTCCCACATACATAGTAAGTGAAACATAAGCTTAAAATAACAGGCAGCATAAAAATTATCAGTGTTGTATCACTAGAAATTGTTTGACTTATCAAACGCAGCCGGAGGCGTGCATGTAAGAACTGCATATGAGTCTGTGTTCTCTTGATGACTAGGCTGCTCATCAGGTCTGGATGAATGACCTAAAGTAGGCCTACATGGAAATGTGGAGGGCATGGCCTGTGAGTCTCATCACAGTTTGTTTTGTCCTCTGATTGGCCTATTGTCAACTGGGTTTTACACTTGTGCAATTTACTTGAGAACCAGGAAACAGTGGTGTCTGAGGCTCACGGTATGCCCATTTCCAAATACTGTTCTCTTACTATTCTACTATGCCTTGGTATACTCAGGAGTAGAGCTGTAATCGGGCCATACAAATTAGGCCCTATAGGGCCCGAGCCCGACAGAATTCGACCCGAGCCCGACAGGTACATTTTGATTGACAGCTTTATAAAGCCCGAACCCGTTATAACCCAACATTATTCAAATGTGCACATGCACACAGCTCTTTTGCCTTTCTTCAAGAATGAGTCATTTATATGTTTTAACATAATTTATTCGTAACAAACATAGGCTTTAGGCCACTTGGAAGTTGGAACAAAGAAGTCCTCTGTAACATCTTAACATCTCAGCACTCTAAACAGGCCTACTTACATACACTTAGCCTTTAAATTGGCCAACACACCAATGAAAAGAAGTCTTTCTTAACAAATTAAATGAAAATAAATTCTAAATTATGATGGATACAAGACCTCTAGATTTTCATCTATTTAGCTATTAATAGCTGAAGTGCTGTAAACTCGCTAATTCATTCATTCATTCATTCATTTTCTTGTCGGCTTTGTCCCTTGCGGGGTCGCCACAGCGGAATGAACCGCCAACTTATCCAGCACGATTTTACGCAGCGGATGCCCTTCCAGCCGCAACCCATCTCTGGGAACTTCCACACACACATTCACACTCATACACTATGGACAATTTAGCTTACCCAATTCACCTGTACTGCATGTCTTTGGACTGTGGGGGAAACCGGAGCACCCGGAGGAAACCCACGCAAACCCAGGGAGAACATGCAAACTCCACACAGAAACGCCAACTGACCCAGCCCAGCCGAGGTTCGAACCTGCGACCCAGCGACGTTCTTGCTGTGAGGCAACAGCACTACCCACTGCGCCACTGGGTTGCCTACTCGCTAATTCATGCTAATAATTTTAACCATGCTAGCGAAGTACCATTTTGTGCTAACAATAGGCTAACTGAACTAGAGACATTTGAACAATTATGTTAATTCATGCTAGAAACATGCAAGCAGTATACAAATTCATTAAAATGTCAAAAATTGAAATATGTTAGCGATGTTATGTCATGTTAGAAACAGGCTAGCAACATATTCATTCATGGTAACAATATGCTAAGCTTGTTAGAAACACTAGTTATACAAACTATACATCACTATACAAAAAGGCTTATAGATGTATAGTTGTATGTAGGATATAGTGAAGACATTTTTAATTAATGAATAATTAATAAATTTTAGTTGTTGTTATTATTATTAATCTGATTTATGTTGATTGTATTTACAAGTATTGCAATTAGTATCAAATGCTTACTAAGTAAAATGTCTGTCTTGTTAAAAATAAAAGAAGAAAGTTTTTTAGTTTTTTTATCACTAGCAAATCATAAACACTTATCGGCCACTATATTAGGTACAGCTGTGCAACTTTTGGTTAACGCAAATTTCTAATTAGCCAATCACATGGCAGCAACTCAATGCATGTAGACATGGTCAAGATGATCTGCTGCAGTTCAAACTGAGCATCAGAATGTGGAAGAAAGGTGATCTAAGTGACTTTGAACGTGGCATGGTTGTTGGTGCCAGACTGGCTGGTCCGAGTATTACAGAAACTGCTGATCTACTGGGATTTTCATGCACAACCATCTTTACGGATTGCAGAGAATGGTCTGAAAAAGAAAATATCTTTGGGTGCAAATGCCTTGTTGATGCCAGGGGTCAGAGGAAAATGGCCAGACTGGTTTGAGTTGCTATAAAGGCAACAGTAACTCAGATAACCACTCATTACAACTGCGTTATGCAGAAGAGCATCTCTGAATGCACAACATGTCAAACCTTGAAGCGGATGGGCTACAGCAGCAGAAGACTACACTCCTGTCAGCTAGGGGTAAAAGGGGTTCCAACCCGGCACTGGTAAGGTGTTCCTAATAAAGTGGCCGGTGAGTGTATATGTGTGATTATATTGTGTTGAATTACAGTGTTTCCTTTTAGTTGTTTAATTAAGATATTTGTCAAAAAAAAATTACATTACCTTAGTATGATCATACAAGAAATACAATACAAACTGCAGCCAACAAAAAACAGCATACTTTAGTGCAATTAGCTAGTCTTTGCTGGTAGCTTGACAAATAGTGAGTTATTTGATACTGATGGAAATTTGCTCAGCATTTTCTCACCCTCAGGTTCTTTTAAAATCATATGAGTTTTTATTTTTTTCTGCTGAATGCAAAAGAAAATATTTCAAAGAATATTGATAACCAAAAAGTACCCACTGACTTCCATATGAGTCCCCCCCCCCTGCTTAGTGTGTATCAGGTTTGTTATTTCAAAACAATTTGTGTTACCAACAGTTTGGTTACTTTGGTTGAAAATACTTGTGTGTTTATCAGAAGAAAGAAACTCAAACAGGTTTGTAACAAGTGGAAGGAGAGTAAATAGTGACAGAATTTTCATTTATGCGTGAACTATCCCTCTGCTTTGTTGCTGTTTTCCCACACTGAACGCAGGTGTGTTTTACAGGCGTGGGCATTTACAAAACACTGCCAAGTGTTTGTACCTCGCTCTTATATTTACGCTTCACTATTATGTTCATGCATTTTGTCACAGCCAGCATTTCTGGAAATGTTTTCCTGTCTCCTCTCCGAAGCTAACGACTGGCAATTTTTCATGTATGCTTTTTTTCTTCTCCCTTTCCTCCCGCAGGTTGAAATTTCAAACAAATCCAACGCTGAAATATTTATACCCTCCTCCTTCAAGTGGAATTTTGACAAACATCACACACACACTTCTGAGTGTGCCCAAGTTCTACGTTCAAGTGAGTGGAGGCTACAAAGGCTGTTTTTTCCTTATCTTTTTTCTTTTGTTTTATTTATCAGTTCATGTTAGGAATGTGTAAACATGCACATCTAGCCACCTTTATCTGCATTTTATGACTCAAATTATGGATTGCGCTTGTTGTTTGGGGAACTGCCATTCAAAAGAATGGAAACAAATCATTTTAAAGGGGACCTATTATGCCCTTTTTTACAAAATGTAAAATAAGACTCTGATGTTTCTGGAGAGTGTGTGTGAAGTTCCAGCTCAAAAGACCCCACAAATAATGTTTTATAACTCTTTGAAACTGACCCTTTTAGGCTTTGCTGATAATTGTGCCATATTGCTGACTGTCTGCATAGTGGCAGATTCTAAAACAAGACTAAAGGACTTTGCACACTGAAGTCCGAAATTATCACCAATTATTTGTCACCAACAAACGACGCGTATTAATTAATCCATTACAAAAAACCACAAAACATTTTAGACTCAGTTTAAGCAGTGATACTTTTTTCTACTCTCTTCTCCAAAGTCGAAAAAGAAAGAGGAATAGGTTCCATATTGTGCTCATCCAATGCAGCATATAGAGGAAGGAGAGTTTAGCTCATTATCAAAGAGCTCCGCTGGATTATGCCGAAATGCAAAGTTTATTTCAGCAAATCAGTGGAGTTTTGATACATTGCTTGTGATACTTCACACAATGACATGCGTAAACAAATCCTGAACAGAGACTGGCAGTACTATAGACATTATAATAGATGGTGGCCGTGATGACGTATCAAAGCAACGAGCTAAAAGTGGACCATGCTTTTTATTATAATGTTTATGAGCAGTACGTCAAATGTATGGACACAAACACACACACACAACAAACAACAGCAGGGCAGAGGTGCGCCAGTCACTGAATCCAGCATATAGGGCTTCTCAACTGTCCACCTCATTCTGTCTTTATTTTATGCAAGTGTTTGTCATAAAGTTACCTGTAGCTGAAATGACGGCATTCTGTATTTAGCTTTTCACTTGTACAGTGGCTCTGAACTGTCAAAACACCTCTCAAAGCGCATTTTTGGATGTGAAAGTGAAAAAAAATTAAACCTGATTTGAATTTTTTTATGACGGACGAAAGTTTCAGAGGCAGTGTGTCAGTACGATTCACACAACTTGTTGTTGAATTTATTTTTTAACATGAAATTTACAGATGAAAATTTCGGATTCAGTGTGCAATAACCTTTACCCGTCCTATGTTAATGAGGGAGAGATCGTCACTAATGGGCGGGGCTTTCCCCCTCTAATGACACGTACAAATGGAAAATGTAAATGTTTCTGCAGACACTGTTTTTAACAAATGTGACTATAAAGAATAGAATTAATATTTTTTTACTATTAGAAGCTTGCTTTATTCACACACTTTTGACACACAACTTTGTTTAAACCCCATATAAAAGTGAATTTTGCCTAATAGGTCCCCTTTAATAATGAGGTTATACAAGAAAAAACAAAAACACTTGAGCACAGAATTGCAATTGAAATGCAACAAATATGTATTGTCAGATTTTACTTTGATTACATACAAAAGTTATTTTATAATTATGGTAGTTTATATCCTCACAATACAGTGATTAAGGACTGATGAGACTAAACTCTTTGGAGTGAATGCCAGGCGTTACGTTTGAAGTACTCTTGACCTCAGACTGGGGCGACGGTTCATCTTCCAGCAGGACAATGACCCAAAGCACACCGCCAAAATATCAATGGAGTGGCTTCACAACAACTCTGTGAATGTCCTTGAGTGGCCCAGCCAGAGCCCAGACCTAAATCCTATTGAACATCTCTGGAGAGATCTGAAAATGGTTGTACAGTGTCGCTTCCCATACAACCTGATATAGCTTGAGAGGTACTGCAAAGAGGAATGGGCAAAAATTCCCAAAGACAGGTGTGCCAAGCTTGTGGCATCAAATTCAAAAAGACTTGGCTGTAATTGCTGCTAAAGGTGCATCAACAAAGTATTGAGCAAACGCTGTGAATACTTATGTACATCTGATTTTTCAGGTTTTTTTTATTTTAATAAATTTGCAACAATTTAAAAAACTCTTTTTTCTCATTGTCATTATGGGGTATTGTGTGTAGAATTTTGAGGAAGCAAATGAATTTAATCCATTTTGGAATAAGACTGTAACATAAAAAAACGTGGAAAAAGTGAAGCGCTATGAATACTTTCCGGATGCACTGTATATCTGAGACTTTAATGTGAAATTCAGAATCTGGATTCTCATGCTTAATTGTTTTGTATATTCAATCTGTATACCATACAGCTGCAAGTAAATGTACTGTATGCTATCATTATCTTAAAAATAAATAAATAAATAAAAAGTTAGGCTACAAATAATCCATATATGTAATTAAAATAAAGCTACGACATTCATTGTGCTTTTCCACTTTAGATCTTTTTTTTCCACTTTCTACAGTGCAGTATTATTTAACATGTCTGTAATATTGCTGTAGAAAAAGACTTCTAACAAGTGCCTTTAAAGGGGACCTATTATGAAAAAAAAGACACTTTTAAAAGGCATTTAAGCACAGTTGTGTGGCAACAGTGTGTATATATCCAGCCTCTTATGCTAGCAATTAATAAATTATATTTTTTATAATAGTCTTCAAAAAAAACTTTGATTGATTTTCTCCCTTTGTATACGTCATCAGAGTGGGAAAGCCCCACCCATTTGCAACAATCTCTCCCTCATTAGCATAAACAGCCCTGAGTGAGAAGCAGCAGTCCGCCATTAGAGTTTCCACCTGCTGAAGATAATGTCACCGATTAAGAGACATTATACTGTAAATGTGGAACTAATGAACACTGTAGTCTCTATAGACTGCCTTCTTCTGACAAGTTTTTTTTGCAGAGATAACATTAGTCCTGTTTTGAATCACATTGGCATTTGTAGCTCCTCCCCCTTTTAAAAAGAGCACAGTTTTCATTTGTATTTAAATTGACAGTCACCAAAACGACATAATTTGTATCAAAGCCTAAAAGGGGCCATTTCAAAGAGTTATAAAACATCATTTATGGAGTATTTTGAGCTGAAACTTCATATACACACTATATAGAAAGGGGCATAATAGGTCTCCTTTAAATATTGAATGGATGAATTATGAAGAGAATAATGACACCTAATGATTGTTAAGAGTTAACAGACATTACTCCTGTAATTCGTGCAAAGCATCATGGAGCATAGGAAAAAAGTTGATATGATACAACCGCTTGTGTGTATCAGTATCTCCCTCCCCGTCTTTGAGGTTTTCAGTTCATATCAGGTAAAAGACAGTTCTCTCTCTGCTCTCCCAGAGTGGCACTAATGTGATTTTTCTTCTGAATCCAGTCCAGCATTTAAAACATCAAACCACAATATTTGGATGGAATTATTCTGATGGTATTAATATCACACTCATGTGGGAGGGAGGGATGAGTGATGTATTTAACATTTTCCCTTAAGCCACACTGCGCCGCTTTGTTCAAGCACTAGGGAGAACAAAAAATTTCATAAACGTGCCTTTTGGTGGCGCTAGCTTCCTGGCAAACAGGTTGGCGGTTTAAATGCATTACATCTGTTGCTTAGAGAGCCTGATTATATTCCTATGCAACAATCTGGATTACATATGGAGCCAGGGTCACAATTAATGTTTGTGTCCAAGAAATATGCCATAACAGGTGTGTGGAAACAACACACACACACTCTATATCTTCTATCTGATGAACTCTCCACAGGTTCTTCACCTGATGAATAAGATGAACCTGCCGTCTCCGTTTAGGCCGGTGACGGCTCCTCCGCCAATGGTGAGTTGGTGTTATGCTCTTTTGTGAATGTTAACTCAGGGCAGCATGGTGATATATATATATATATATATATATATATATATATATATATATATATATATATATATATATATATATATATATATATATATATATATATATATATATATATATATATATATATATATATATATATAATGTGAGTCAAATAAAAGTCCAACTCAACCTTGGTGCTTTGCTTTCCACTGAATCCCATTAATGTAGGGGCTCTGCTAATATTGATGAGCTATAGTTAGATAGATTATACATAAAATATAGATTATTAGATAAATGAATTATTAAAAACAATGTTTCATATTATTATTTATAATTTTTTATTATCATTAAAATAATATACATAAATATATATTTACATATTTAATACCATAATTTTTGTATTAATCAATAAAATTTAAAATATCAATAATTAAATTACCAACATTTTTAATATTTCATTTCTTTTTTAAACCAATAATTTCAAGAAATTTCTGCAGGGTGTCCGAGGGGTCTTAAAATGTCTTAAATTCACAGGAATACTGTGTTGTTGGTCTTAAATAATTTTGAAATGGTCTTAATTTTAAGTCTAAAGTTACCCAATCGGGCTGACACCCATCTGATCATCAACGATCTATCTAAATAATATAGGAAAAGAAAACTAAAACAATTACATGATAATAACAGCAATATATCCCTTTACATAACCTTCCATTTACACAAAAGCTATTTACAAAAGAAAGTGAGTGGACAGAATGTTTATAAATAGGCATGAAACTTAAGGTTTTATAACAGAAACACATTTGGTTGAATAGGAGTTATACTCATTTGGACCTAAAGCAAACAAATACAGTTGAAGTCAGAATTATTAAACCCCCTGAATTATTAGCCCCCCCTGTTTATTTTTTTCCCTAATTCTGTTTAACAGAGAGAAGAGTTTTTTAAACACATTTCTAAACCCAATAACTCATCTCTAATAACTTATTTCTTTTATCTTTGCCATGATGACAGTAAATAATGTTTTACTAGATATTTTTCAAGACACTTCTATACAGCTTAAAGTAACATTTAAAGGCTTAACTAGGTTAATTAGGTTAACTAGGCAAGATAGGGTAATTAGACAAGTATTTAAAATTATAGCTTAAAGGGGCTAATAATTTTGACCTTAAAATATTTTTAAAAAAAATAAAAAACTGCTTTTATTCTAGCTGAAATAAAACAAATAAAACTTTCTCCAGAAGAAAAAAAAATATTATCAGAGATACTGTGAAAATGTCCTTGCTCTGTTAAACATAATTTGGGAAATATTTAAAAAAGAAATACATATCAAAGGGGTTTAATAATTCTGATTTCAACTGTATATACAGTATTTTTGATTATTCGTGCAGTTTTCTTCATTATAAATATACTTTTAACTATGCTAAACATTATATTGAAGAAAAAAAAAGTCAACTAGAGTTTCTTGTTTTGACACATTAAAATGTGGTTAAAAATAACTACATTTGTTTTGTTTTTTTCCAATTCCATTGGTCCAACCAGGCCATTACAAAAAATCCTTAGTGTTTAGCCTCGAATAAGTCTAAAATCTCATTCATAATGGTCCTAAAAGGTCTTAAAAAGTCTTAAATTTGACTTGATGAAGCCTGCAGAAACCCTGTTCTGGCCAAAAAAACTCAAATAAATGATCAAAAATAAACAAGCAAACAAAAGACACATTTGTAAACCACTGTATACTTAAACTTGATATTTATTCATTCATTCATTTGCTTTTCGGCTTAGTCCCTTTATTAATCAGGGATCACCACAGCAGAATGAACCGCCAACTTATCCAGCATGTTTTACGCAGCAGATGCCCTTCCAGCCACAACTCAACACAGGAAAACACCCATACACTCTTATTCACACACCTGCACTATGGCCAATTTAGCTTAATCAATTCGCCTATAGCACATGTCTTTGGACTGTGGGGGAAACCAGAGCGCCCGGAGGAAACCCACGCCAACACGGGGAGATCATGCAAACTCAGAAATGCCAACTGACCCACCCGGGGCTCGAACCAGTGACCTTCTTGCTGTGAGGCAATTGTGCTACCCTCTGCACCACTGTGATTGTAGGCCCTTTAATAAATAAAATTAAATACATAAAAAAAGTCTAATTATAATTAATAATAAAATATATATATATATATATATATATATATATATATATATATATATATATATATATATATATATATATATATATATATATATATATATATATATATATATATATATATATATATATATATGATCTTTTTGATAGTATTGATGTGAATCATATAATCATATTGCCTGAATTAAAACTCAACCCTATCCCTGAGTTTTGACTTTTCACTTAATCCCATGAACTTTGCTTACACTGATGATCTGTGTGAATGAACTGTTGAGAAGGCGTAACACTCGTCTGTACAGTTTCAGTTTGAGATGCCTTCAGGCCCGCTGCCTCCGCCTTTCCCCCCTGAAAACCCTCCTCTTCCTGAGGATGACGAGTCCGGCAGCGAAGAAGAGTCTGAGTATGAAAGCGGAGATGAAGAGGAGAAAGAGAGGTAGCTAGTTTCACACCTTTCTCTTTTATCTATATCTGTAATGCTTAGTGATTAATTCAAGTGTGCATTCAAAGCTAATGTCAAAACATCAATCTAGACATGTTAATATTTTAGCGTAAACTAGCTGTAAACATGTTGAAAGTGTAAATCTTATCTCTGCAGCCATAGTGGATCTATTGGGAATACAAATATAAGAGGCACTTTATACTGGCATTACTTTTCCAATTTACTTCAGATACATTTAGGAGGACAACTTAAGTGTATTACCGTCCAAAGTTTGTGTAAGATTAATAAATAATATAATAAAGTTAATCAAATGTGAACTGTAGGGATAATTTACAGTTTTAACTCAAAGAATGACCAGTATATCAGATGAAGAAGAGCCAGAGTCAGAGATTCAAATAAATAAAGTGAAGCCAGCTTCAACACGCGCAATGAGTTTCTAGGCCGCTCTGCTTACAATCATAAATCAACATCAATTATACTCTCACATAACATCATTAACTACATCATACATATAGGTGTTTAAACCTGATTAGTTAAAACAAAGATAGACTAGGAAAATTTCCATGTGCTTACAGTTCTGAACGATATCTCAATATCTCAAGCATACAAACGTCAGACTTCTCTAGACTGTTTAGAGCTGACCTCAGACCTGTGAAAAGGATCCACAATCGAATAGAACACACACACGCACACACACACTTAAAGTACAATCTGTTTCTTACCCAAGGCTGAGTGTACTCTCAGCTGTCTTTATCAAAACCATAGATATATACACTAGATATCGCATACAAACCCTGAGCATGCATCGATACCGCCGCCACATTTGTACAGTGCTCCCAGGACAAATGTCATTCAACTGCACTAATCAAGACTAAAGCCAATGTGAAGATACTGGACTTTTAGCGATGTGTACGGATGTAATAACGAGCAAACAAAGAAAACAAAGCACTAAGGCAGAAAATTTCATAGTCTCTTACTGCCCTGACCATAAGGCAACGTAGCATTAAACTAGCACTAAATACTAGTCTTATGCTAGTTTTGTTGAATAAAATAAGCAAACAATATTAATGAAATATGACAACAAGATGCTGAGGTGCCAGAAACTTGTATTATTGTCGGCTAAGTGAATGAGTCGTTCATAACGGAGATTCATTCACAAATGAATCGCTCCCTCCGTTAGAATGAGAAGTGGAAGCAGGAGAGGGGAGAGTGTGTTTCAGGAAATGGATTAGATCAAATTTAACAGGGAGGGAGGATAATACATTTCCATGCACACATACACACGCTCTTTGTCAGCATTGCCTATGCGATCACTTATCCATCTATCCACTTATCCATGTAGAAAAATGATGTAAAATTATAATTTTCATAATTTAAAAAAAAATATTTGCGTACTGACCACCGGGAAAACTCCCGATCACAGATATATGCATATATGTTTACATATCTATGGCTCCTGCTGGCCAGTCCTCCACTGCACATTGGTCTCAAATTCATTTCAAAGGAGTGCTACCCTGTACTAAAACCCTGTCCTTCTAATTGACAACAATATTGTAGGCGACATCTAATGTAAATATCTATGATCAAAACTGGGTAAAAAGCGGTTTTATCTACATTCAGGCTGCTATATTCTCACTACACAAAGTCTATCTTCAATAAAAAGGCAATCACTTTAAACAGAATTAACACATAATAATATTATCTAAATCACTTTAGACAGTAAAAATTAACACATAGCAATACAAATAGGAAAACAGTTGTTTTCAATTATCAAGCCCTTCAGTTACACTCAAGGTCTCCATGACCTCTGACCTGGTTTGGTGGCTTCTGAAAAATAGAGTTACAGAGAGACAGGCAAATGCACTGAGCATTCTTATATTATATTAAGCAATGTGTTAACTTTATTCATTAGCCAAAATCATTTAAAGATTAAATACTGATTCATTCATTCATTTTCTTGTCGGATTAGTCCCTTTATTAATACGGGGTCGCCACAGCGGAATAAACCGCCAACTTATCCAGCACGTTTTTACGCAGCGGATGCCCTTCCAGCCGCAACCCATCTCTGGGAAACACCCATATACACTCATTCACACACATCCACTACGGACAATTTAGTCTACCCAATTTACCTGTACCGCATGTCTTTGGACTGTGGGGGAAACCGGAGCACCCGGAGGAAACCCACGCAAACGCAGGGAGAACATGCAAACTCCACACAGAAACAGCAACTGACCCAGCTGAGGCTCGAACCAGCAATCTTCTTGCTGTGAGGCGACAGCACTACCTACTGCGCCACTGCGTCACCCTAAATACTGATTCAAATAATCGTATTAATAAAGTAATAAGAAAAAGAATAAACATTGATCCATGCTGGGACGGATTGGAAGGCAGAAATCTGAATCTATCAGAACAAATGAATCCAACGGTTAATAAATACATTCCTCATTTTATTTAGATTAGAGTTTTTTGATATTGAGTTCTTGTAAACTTTTAAAACATGGTTTAGAGTTTTGACAAAAATATTACGCATCACAACAATGTTTTAATCAACAACAATGTGATAGTTATTGTTTTACTTGCTTTAATTACGGTTGGCAACAGAAAGTGGCGTCTTTCTGAACACTGTAACAGGTAAAAAAATTAGCTTGAAATAACGCAAAAACAACCAATTTTCACTTTTTTTTGTGAAATATGTGTGTCCTAATAGTGTTATTAGCAGCGTGAGACACATATGACTGCCAACATCTTAAAAAATATGTTTTGGTGTTTCCTGACCCTTTAACATTATTATTTAAAATACAGATCAGAGTTAAATATTTCTCAGTATTTTCTCAGTCTCTCATTCCCCCCATACATCTTGTTTTTACCTCCTTCAAAGGGGATCAAGCGTTAATTAGGGGTGTCAATCCCCCCCAAACCACTCTAGTTGTAGTATCAGATATATTTATCCATGATAACCAATGCACCAGCACAAAAACACACTCAGCAAAACATCATTATCGCAAACCCCAGTAGTGAATAAATAAATCATATTTTTTTCTGGGCTTACAATAAACCTTACAGCACGATTTCTCTGGCACACAGACTGATTTCGTCTGCCACATCTTGAATGTAAAAACAATCTCTTGTGAATATCTAAAAATAACTATGGTAGTATTTTCTTTTCTTTTTCTAATGAAGCATCACCAGCATTGGCACGTGTTCTCATTGACAGACTGTCAGCGTTCAATATGGCAGCGACTGAAAGCTGCAGGAGTGTTCAGTTTGTTTCTTTCATTGCCACGTTTTGCCTGCCTGTGTTCAAAAGCCATACATGTTTAATAGCTTCTCATTTCTTCTCCCTGCGTTCCGCAAAGGATGATCAGACTGATGGGCCTTGTTAACCAGCCATGCAAAAGACCGCTGAGAACAAAGACTTCATCCAAGAGAAAGAAACCCAAACTCAAAGACCTCCTGTTTATTCCCAAACCGGATTCCCACGGGTAAATTGTCAGCTGTCTAGCAGTATCTTCCTTATCATTAATTAACTACAACAAAACAGCACCTTAGAGTTTCCAAAAATGCTTTCAACAATACAAAGAGATCAGCTGATTTGTTGTGTCTTTCAGCCCATCAGGTCCAGTCCTGCAGCCGGCGGATGTGTTTGAGCAACCTCATGCACTTGGACAGAAAAAAATTGAGTTTCATATATCGTCTGAGGTGTCCACCATCCTCGAGGGGCCTGGACAGAATCAAAAGCTGCCATTCGCAGATGCAACCGAAGGTAAGGCTTCATATGTCCCCTGCCGATTTTTTTGTTTTCCATTTTACTAGATATTTTTCAAGACACTAGTATTCAGCTTAAAGTGCAATTTAAAGGCTTAACTTGGTTGTTTAGTTTAATTAGGCAAGTCATTGTAGAACAAAGGTCTGTTCTATAGACCTGTGGTTCTCAACCTCAGTCCGTGGATCAATTGGTACTGGGCCCCACAACAAAATCATTAATTATTTCCGTTTATTTATTATCTGAGTCTAAACGATCTTTTAATTTGAAAAATGACCAAATTCTCTAGCTTACATCTCGGTCACTTGAGTGCCCACATTTAACTCACAAAGAGCAAAATGAGTAAGAAACAGACATCTTTGGAAAGTTTCTTTGCTAAGGGGAAAAGGCCCAGTGAAGGACCTACAGATTTCCAAGGAATAGATCCGCAACCCATGTGTCAACAAATCAGGTGAATCCTCCATCTCTGTGCAAGAAGATTGACTGCTGGAGATCGCAAACGACTGCGGCCTTTTAGGGGCCGTTTGCATATCTGCTTTGTTCAAGAGTTTGCGCAAGTTAATTATTTCTTTTTTTTATTAGAATATGCAAGAGATACACAAATTGGGATCACATACAAAGAAAACAAAACAACAAAGAACAGATGAAAAATAAAACATAAATAAGAGAAAAAAAGATATAATCTATCTTAAAAAATATCTTAAAATATATATATAAACAACTTGCATAACAGTCAATAAATAAGGCAAATAACATAGAAATAAATAAAACAAAGATAGAAACCAATCAGTGGTAAGGAGTGACAACAATGATAGTAATGTAATGACAGTAATAATGACAGTTTTAAAAAATGACAACAGTAATAATAACACTGACAATAACAACAACAATAATAATAATTACAATACCTTCTACTACAATAGAAATTACAAATACTACTATTGCTGCTACTGCTGCTACTACAGCCACAACGACTACTACTACTACTACTACTACTACTACTACACTGAGTATGTTTACATGGACACCAATAATTTGATTTTAATACAATTAAGACAATACTCCGATTAAAAGTCTACCATGTAAACGGCGATTTTTGATTAATTTTTTGAATAATGATTAAGGTCATAATCGGACTAAAGAGAAATCGAATTAAGACATGTGGAGTATGCCGATTTTAATCGCATTATTGATGTGAAGTACAAGCATGTAAACACCTTAATCAAACTATAACCGTCATGTAGGAATTTTTTCCGTGTTTTGCGACAGGATAGTCCACAAACACATACGCACGCAGGCACGCACGCACGCACGCACGCACACGCACACACACATACACATACACACACTGTTGACTATTCTTTGCACCTGCTGAGTCAGTGAAGACCACAGACACCTACATCATGAAATGCTGAGGTTTTTTCCTTCCATTTAGCATGCGGTATGAACTTCCATTAAAACAACACTCTTCCAGCAGTTCTTAGTTATTATGTGCTATAACATGTAAAACGGGATCATGAAAGGAACCTTCAAAAAGCAACTCATGTAAACACCTTAGTCTTTTTATTGTCTTAATTAGCTTAAGGCAAATGATTCGATTACTGATGTCCATGTTCAACTAGTCACTGTCTACTACTACTGATACTACTACAACAATGACGACTGCTACTACTACTACAACTGATACTACTACAACAATGTCTACTACTACTACTACTACTACTACTGATACTACTACTATTACTACTACAACAATGACTACTACTACAAGTTCGTCATTTCTAACGGCGTGACGTGCTCGCGCCTTCCAGACTCTCCCAGTTAAATGAATGCCATGAGCGCATCACAAGTCACGTGACAAGAACTGACCAATCAGCTTCAGCTTGTATGGAATATACACATTTTGGTAGACTAAATATCTCAGACAAACATAGAACACCCAAACACAGCAGTGCTTTGTAATTTTCTCCATAAATAAAACTTATATTGGAGTGACAGCAATCGTTTGCCAGCTTGTCATCCTCTGAGAAAACGGTTGATGGTCGCCTAGCAACCTATGAACCTCCCATCCCTGGTCCGTGGTAAAATTGTCAAGCGTTGACCAGTCTGCGGTCAAGTTTGGGGACCACTGCTATAGACATTCGAAAAGAAATATTGCTTAAATATTGACCTTAAATAATTATTCATTAAATATTGAAAAATAAATTGCTGAAATAAAACAAATAAGACTTTCTCCAGAAGAAAAAATATTATAGAAAATACCTTAAAAATGCCTTGCTCTGTTAAACATCATTTGGGAAATATTTGAAAAAGAAAAAAAATTCAGAGGAGGGTGAATGATTTTGACTTTTTGATAGCGTTTCTTATTTTAATTTGGTTCAAGGATATAATGTTAAATTTGCAGATGCAACTCAAGGTAAGGCTCCATGTCCCTCGCCATTTTTTTTTCTTCATCCCATCATCCATTTATCTATCCACCTGCATCACCAATCGCGCCCCGGGTTCACCCATCCATCCTGAGCGGACCTGCTCAATTAACACAGCAATTAGCCCTGAGAATAGTGACTCAGCTGAAGAGAAGATTTAATGTATCGGGCTGTCAGCAGGCCGAGCTGCTCTCAGCATGAGGTGCGGAGACCCTCCCTTGCGTCAGGATAACCCTGAAACTTTATTCGGGAATCAAGAATGACGGAACCATCAAACTAAATTACAATGCCTATAGAAAACCATCATACCCTGTGAAAATCTATACCTTTTCTCACATTACTTCCTGCTTTCAAAAGACCTTCGGGATAAAGTTGTAGAAAGGCACAGGTTAGGAGAAGGCCACAAAAACATTTAAAAGGCTGGAAAAGTTATTTGGAATGGGATTTGATTTCAGACTGTATGACAGATAAAGGCAGGGTGCGAACTACAGGGGAGCTAGGGGGAGCTCAGCTCCCCTAAATAAGGCATGGACTCGCCTGAAATCATGATTTGTGAAATTTTGGGTGGTCTCAAAAAATACTGACAATGTGTTATTTTGACGTGCGGTTTCAGTATTGTGTAATGTGATCATGGGTTATTATGTGTAAAAGTGCAAAAGTATCATTAATTCATGCATGACCGCGATTTACACATCACCTAAAAAAAAATAATCTCACATGCTATTCTTGTCATGAGTATTAAGGTTGTGGGGGCGCTGCAGAGCAAAGTCATGTCAAAGACTAACAGCCTGATGCTTTCATATAGACATTGAGGCACTGCTTATTCATTTTCCGAAACAAATGATGTGACGTTGTGTTTCGTTTTATTTGCTTCATACAGTAGGCCAATACAATGTTCTTTTTTTTTTAACTCTGTGACATTACTGTAAACATGTTAGACAATTAAGCTGAAAGCAGGTAAACTTGACAAAACGGAACCCCTTTTAAGGGTGTTTCTTTCATTTGACAATTCAGGATTATGTTTTACCGAAGTGAAAAATGAAATCTAATGATATGCTATACCCCTATGTAAAATAAAAAAGCATATGCTGTCCTCAATGCCATCATCTTGAGCTTATAGAGCGAATAGAAAAATGATAGGCTAGATGACGAGGTTATTTATTTTGTTGTTAAGTGAAATATTCATGTTTGTTGATTTTATATAAATGAATGCATTCCTCTCACAGAAGCACTGCAGGTAAAATTAGACAATGATGTTCTGTTGTTTGGCTGCTGTTGTTTGTGCAACAAAATAAATCCCTCAAAACATATTTTCAAGGGTCAAAGTAAGTTATTGATGGAAAAACAAGTTCTTTTTAGCGAGAAAGTAAACCGAAACTATAGTGGTGTTTTGTTCATTTAGCTTACTTTGTAATATTAGTTACAATTATATAAATATTTGCTTTATATTTTTATATTTATTGTTTTTTGCTGTTAAGGACAGGGATCCTGTGTGTTTTGTAGTCTACACATCATTGTGGTAAGGGACTCTCAAGATCAAGCAACAAAGGGGTATGATGATTTTTCTATAGGCACTGTAAACGCACAAGAAACTTTTACATGGATTGTTTTAAAAAAAAAAAACATCCTGGGGACATATGTCTTGATTCTAATATTCATGCAATCTCATTCCTTTTCCGTGCAGTGTTTAAAAAAATCTGTGAAATTGGAGATAAATATAGCAGATGTGCTTTTTTTATTTGAACCACAGCTCAATTATTAATTAAAAGATTGCGATCTTGATTCAAACACTTACGATTTTATTCCAGTTGACAGTGGTTTCGTTATTTTTGTTAAACCATTGAAATGTAAACTTCCATGTATAAACCATATGGTTATTAAAAAGATACAGTCTTTAGTTTGTTCAACCACACAGTGTGCTTAAAAATGTCAAAATATCACATTAGAACTTGGGTCTTAATTTAAAGATGAAACATTCACCCAAAAATGAAAATGTATTTACTATTTACTGCCCCTCAAGTGTTTTTTTACTTCTGTTTAACACAAAAGAAGATATTTTGAAGAAAGACGAAACTATTGACTTCCATAGTAAGAAAAACAAATCAATGGAAGTCATTGGTTTCAGGTTTCCAACATTTTTCAAAATATCAAAAATATCTTCTTTTGGGTTTTGCAGAAAAAAAGATATTCTTAAAGATTTGAAACAAGTAAAGGGTGACAGATGAGAGAAATGTAATTTTTGGGTGAACTATTTCAAATATTTCCCAAATGATGCTTAACAGCAAGAAATTTTTCATAGTATTTCCTTGATATAATTATTTATTTTGGAGAAAGACTTATTTGTTTTATTTTAGCTAGAATAAAAGCAGTTTAATTGTTTTAAAACCATTTTAAGGTCAATATTATTATCCCCCTTAGACAATATTTTTTTTTATTATTTACAGAGCAAATCATCGTTATACAATAACTTGCCTAATTACCCTAACTTGCCTAATTAATCTAATGAACCTAGTCACTTTAAGCTAAATAGTACTATCATCAAAAATATCTAGTAAAATATTATGTACCATCATCATGACAAATTTAAAAGTAATCCGTTATTAGAAATTAATTATTAAAGCTATTATGTTTAGAAATCTTCTTTCTGTTAAACAGAAATTGGGGAACAATATATAGGAGGGCTAATAATTCAGAAGGGCTAATCATTTTGACTTCAACTGTATATAGTTTTGAACTTCAGTTTTACCATAGATTTTAGATTTGTTGCTTTGTTAACCATTGCAATTAAACTCTAACTATTATAAGTGCTGACACTCTGAGAGAAAAAAAGTCGTCCTCTGCACTCAAATTGAGCTCTCCAGTCGTCTGTTTACCTTATCTTCCTGTTTGTTTTCCATTAATGTATGAGCGAAAGCGAAGATGGAAAAGCTTTCAAAGTCAAAGACAAGCAGCTCTTCCTAACCCTCTTCAAAAAAAAAAAAAAAAAAAAGTGAAAGGAGCACGGGGCTCAAAGTTATTTCTATTACACTCACGTTCAACAGATAAACAATACATTTAAATGACAAGACACGTCAAAGGAACCTCTCTAAGGGAAACTTATCAGCACTTCCTGCTCTAGTACACATTAGGCACTAGATCTGTCAGACAAGTTTCCAGAGGATTTGTGTAGCCTCGCTGCTTCCCATAATTCCTCATATGCGTTTGCTTACGGCTTACTGCCAACTGCCAGGTGACATCTCCGACTGCGCTATGAAAGAACCTGAAAGGAAACCCCACAGAGCGTGACCCCTCACAAACACACCAGTGTCACCCTCAGAGATTAATACACTCGCCTAGTTTTTTGATTTCTTTTCCCCCCGACATGGGTTTTTCATTTTATCTGTATTTACCTGCTTTTCGTTATCGATTACAAGAATCAGTTTTGCTCTCGTGCACGACAGGAAAACACTGTTGCACCACTGTTTGAGTTTGTTTTGAATATTCTGAGTAGTGTTGTCAATAGTATTGATATTTCAATGTGATTTGATGGTGAAATACTTAAAATGATATGTTATGGCCAGTGTTGGTTTAACTAGTGACTGTAATTAAATGAATTTCCACTTATAAAGTAAAGTTAGGGATTACTTTTAATTTTAAGGTAATTTAATTACATTACAGTTATTTATACTTCGCTTAAATACACTACCTGTCAAAAGTCTTGTTGTCAATCCCAGTTGTAAGAGCAACAACAAACTGCATCCCAATCATCACAATCCATTATCGTATCATCGTATCATTATTAGCCAATCCATTATCGTACGTATCGCTGTCAACATTGCCAATTTTACATTGTCTTGTTTTTTTTGTGAGTATGTTGTTGTGTAATGCACTGTCTGTATTTTGCACTTTCTGTATTTTGCACTGTCTGGAGCCAGCACCTAAGCTTTTCACTCATCATAGCACAGGTGCTGCTGATAATGTGACAATAAAAGTGATTTGATTTGATTTGATTTGACAAATACTGCAGAAAACCTATTGGAACCCGCAAATTTACATTGCACATTATGACAAGTTTTGCTTGCTACACAACTAAAAAATTGCTAGATATAATACAGTTTTTCAGTCAGAATTGTAGTATTATAAAGTACTATAAAGTTTTCTAACTGGCGAACGACATGATCTAGTGGGTTGTTTACTGTCATCTTTAAAGGGGTGGTCCACTACGATATCATATGAAGAGTTCAGATGCAGAAGCCGCTAAACGCCACTTCTGCCAAAAATGAGGTAATGATATTGAGCGAATGCTTTAGGCACGTAATACATGTGCAACAAATATATTTGCTTCAAATCATCTAAATCGCAGTGTCAGCACATTCAGAAATAAAAGTTTGTTTGCAAAAGCCTCTAAACGCCACTTGCCTTTGATGGCAAAAGAGCTTCTATGTCCTGAGAACCAATCAAAAAACGCGAATCGAATCATGTTTTCAATGTAACGGTGCGCTGATATGCCAGCTTTTATGTTGGGACCTTTTTATTCTGCTTCCGATTTAGATTTTAAAAGATGAAGTTTAATGAACAGGATGAGGCTGTCCGACTGTTAGTGACCTCAAAACTCAGTGCATTATAAGAAAAAGAAAACGTACAGTCGGAAGTGCTGCATGCATTCATAACGTTTTTTTTTTTTTTTGCGCAGCAATGCTACTTTAAATGAGTCAGATTTACTATACATTAAACGGCAACTGCTTTTCACGAAAGACGAAGATGCTGTTGTTTTATCCCTCATGAATGCTATGAGGAAAAGCAAGAGACGAAAAAGAGACCAAGACCTTTAGTATGGTGAGAATTAATGAATGACAGCTTCTAAAAATGTCTGAGAGACATCCCTTTTTTGCGCAGTAGCCCCACATTGTGTTTTATTTGCTAATGTTAGCTATTCCTAAAAAGATTTTATGTTTGGTAAAATAATTTGTTATTGCTTCTTTAGTTATTTTTCAACTAATTACACTGCCTTGTCCCAATAAGTGGATTTAGAGGTTTTTGCAAAAAAAGCACAAGTGGATTTAGCTGGTTTTGATGCAAAAGAAAATCTACCTTGTTAAAATCCAAAGAATTGTCTAAAGTGACATTTTTGAAAAAAAAAAGGTATTTTATTTACTAGCTAATAACCTTTTCATTAGCTATAAAATGAAACTTCTGAACCTAATCAAAGGAGCCTGATAGAAAATGCTCATTTACAAAAAAAAGAGGTCTGATGGATTTAGAGGGTTTTGCATCTGAACTCTTCATATTTTAAACTTTAGTTGATGTGTAATGTAGCTGTGTGAACATAAACAACATCTCTGAATGTAATACGCTCAAAGTTTAATGCAAGAGAGACATTGTCTAGTGTTAACGGTATGTTGTAGCGAGGTCGTAATCAAGGGTGTAAACAACGAGAAATGCTGTTTGGCTGCGCTAACAATTTAGCTACAAAATCATATTTATCAGTCAAACCGCTGTAAACACCCACAATCTTCAGCAGCGCTGCAGTGTCTCTCTATGCCACCGCTTTCCATGCATTATCTTAAAGAACAAACTCGCAAAAGATATGAGAACATTTTATATTACTTACACATGCTTATTCCGAATATATGTGAAAGACACTTGTCAGATTTTATTTTAGAGGGCAGGCGTAAGGTTCACCTTTGTGCTCTTCATTTTCTGCCTGACTCAGGTAAAATGATACTGCTGTTTACACAGCGCAAAAGTGTGTGCTTGTAGGGGTGCGACATGGTGACGTGGAGCCAATCCGCGAATCACAGCACATTATGTTAGCTGACCAATCGGAGCCTCTTGATGGCGGGCCTTTCAGAGGAACTAGGCAATATGATTTTCATGTTAGCTGAGTAGCTGTATATAACCAAAGTAAGATATATGAAATAAAGACAAAACACACATTGCTTTGCATCTTATAAACTCAACCAAGCCTTTACAAATACACTGTGGACCCCCCCTTAAGGAGCACGTTCCTGATATTAGGAGGCGTGGCTTTGGACGGCAGAGGAGGGATTGTGTTTTCAAAGATATAATGCTAAAGGGTTAGCATTTTGGCAGATCACCTACTGCACCTTTAAGACATGCATAAATATTGGTATTTGAATAATGGTAATATTTCCCTATGGTATCGAAATTGGGTAACAATATTATATCAAATAAGAAATCCCAATATTGTCACAACAAGATTAATTACAGGATTTCATTTGGCTCCCATACACGACACTTTTGTCTGAGATTGTTTTGAATATTCAAGGCTTGTCATTTTGATAGGCGTTCACACAAAAACGCACATGACTTCACTTGTCATCACTGTAATCTGCAACAGGCGGCTCATCTGCGACAGATTGAAATTGAGCACCGTGACAGCTCAAAACACGCTCTAATTATTTTTTTATGCAACTTTTTCCTAGACACGCCAGAGATGGAGGTTTCTGCTCAGGAAGCCACAGAAGGTTTTGGAAAGATCTACCCAAGCGCTCATGTCCCCAGACAGGAGGAAGAGCAGGAGGAAGATGAGGACATCCCGTCTGAGTTCATCTCCAGGAGAGAGCTGGAGAGAGGCAGACTCTCCAGAGACGGTGAA
>LR812542.1:33069835-33134835 GCA_903798195.1 Danio kyathit
CTTGACAAATTCAAAAGATTTAAAGAAATAGTTTAAAGTTTTAGGCGATTTACTTAATCTTCACTTGTTCCAAATCTGTTTGAAGAAAACTGGATACCTGTAACCATTGACATTAATAGTAGGAAAAACACATAGCTCACTATGTCTGCGGTTGTGGAGACAAACTGTAAATGGTCAAATGTTGAATCAGTCAAATCTGGAATTTGGAAGATGCCTCCATTGGAAATAACGAACTTGCATACGCAACAGATACGATATGTAAATGACCCCATAAGCAACTAGGCTTCTCTTCAAAATTTCCGGTTACCTTTACTCCAGATCCAGCACAAAAATCCAATTTAGCCTGTTTAGGCTGAGTTAAGCTGCCGTGTTTTTGGGCACCGGTGTCCTCCTTGTTGACGAGTTGTCATAAAATGCTTTCTGTTTAAGTGCTTGAACAAGTTGCTGGTCGAGTTAAAAGCAGTCGAAAGTTCTTTAGAGACTAAACATAGACTGCAGACTTGTTTTTACGCCCACTGAAGTCAAAGTAATGTCTGTATTTCCACTTGAAGAAGCAACCACTCTTGTAACAGCTATTTCACAGCAATTTTATATCGAAAACGAATTTTGCAGCTGAAAATGTGATTTAAAAAAAAAAAAGCAAATATTGTTTTCGGAAATATTTGTAACGTCAGTAACGCAATTACACTAACTTTAGTAACTGTAATCAAGTTACACAAATTTAAAATGTAATTCGTTACATTACTGCGTAATTAGCAAAACTCTTTATTGAATTTTTTCCCACCAGACCCGGAGATAAGCTGAATGGATTCAAAAATGGTAAAACTCAACTGTATGGAATTGTAAATTAAGACTATTTCCAACATGGAGTGTTTCTTTAATGTTTCCCAACATTTTACTTGTACGTTAGGTGGATAGAATATTTAATAATTATGCACGATAACATGAATATTATGAAGTATCATAAGTGGTTTAAATTTATAGCCTTTTCATTTCAAAGCTTATTTGAAAGATACATTTTAACCTAATATTTCTATTTGTTTAAGATGATGTTGATGTTGCATCAAATTACCTCAATCATGAGCCAACAGGAGCTCCATCTTTACTGCATATCCTTTAATATATCCTTTAAAAGAGTTCTTTAATTTGAATACACCTTATAAACTGGATTTTTTCAAATGTCAAGCAATATTTTTCTACTTTACACACACACAAAATATGTTGAATATTAAAATGTTTATTTTCCCCCGGTTTTATTGCAGACTGCCTCGGTTGAGTCCTCTCGGGCCGGAGTTCATCAGCTGATATGATTTTTTGTTTTAATATAAAATTTAGTTTTGTCAATATGTCTTACAATACAGCAAAATAAAAGCAAATAATACGTTCATCTGGTATCTTCATTGAAACTGCTGGCCAATTTCAAGATCCTGTGTGTATATATTTATTTATATATAGTTTTCAGGATGATATTGTTAATAATCAGGTTGTTTGTGCACTCGAGGTTCCTAAAGGTGGGATCCTGATGTTTAATGGTACCAGCATTGTTCTGCACGCACAACATGTGCCTTTGATGTGCAGGAGAGAATAAATTTAGAAGTCACTATCAGTCAGTCGGCTCACCTTCCAGAAGCACAGCAACAGATGGTGCTGTCAATACAGCAGAGCTCAAACAAACACAAACAATACAGCAGAACGACTGTGACCAGCGCTGGCCTGACTCGAAGATTAGCTGTTATTTGTGCTCTGTACTTTTGTCTGGAGTTCTGAGATCTGAGATTCTCAAGACGCATCGTGCCAGGTTTGATGTCAAGGACGGCAAATGTTATTGCTTTTTGTGATCAGTCATGATGCTCTTGATGTTGCATTGCGGTTTTTAAGATGTAAACACAAAAAAGCAAGCTATGATTTTTTTTCTTTATAAGTGTATAAGACCAACGTAGCAACAGTTAAAGGAATAGTTCACGCAAAAATTAAAGATTACTCACCATTTATATAAACAAACCTTTATGCATTTTTTAAGACAATGTTGGAAGCTGGTAGCCATTAACATCTATAGTAAAAGAATAAAATACTATGGTTTATGTGTTGGTTTCTGATCTCTAAACCAAATAATTAATGTTATATTAACTGTATTGGCATCCACATCATATAAATGTAGTGTTGTCCCAAATGGAACATTAACGTTTTTTTACGACACGGAAATTCAAACCGTTTCCCTGTCGATGTTGCCAAATTAGTGAAGTAAATGACCAAACTACCAAATAATACCTGTCATGAATATAACCCCATTCACCATCGGGAGGCGCTATAATCACTCTCGTAGGAGAATTTTGCTTTTACAAACCAAAGTAAATAAAGTGATCCAACGTCAGTGCCCGAAAGCTCCGCCCCATTTGCTACATGAGCAAAGCAGCAGCGTTGAGTGTGTGAAGTGTCCAACAGTCCACACATCAATTTAACGGTTGAATAAGTGCATCATCTGGGTATTTCAAGTGCATTTATTCTTTTAGGGTTTTCAGTGTGAATGCACTACTCGCTCTATTTATACTACAAAATGGCGTAAAATAGTGCATAAGTATGCGATTTGGGATGCACCTAGTATGTTTCCATCCATCTCTATTTTGGATATAAAAAAGGTTGATGGAAAAGCTATGATGCACATACGTTTTTGAAAATACGCATAAAAAAAACAAATGCGCATAACTGAGTAGGATAAACTTTTTATTCGATAAGAAAAGATGCGCATAAACTATGATGGAAACACTTTTACCGAACAATGAATTCATATGAATTCATATGAATTCCGGTGCCACTGGTGCTGCGCCAAGAACTTAAAGCAGGTTGCACACCAGAAGTGCCACTACAGCGTCGCGCCACGCAGCGCTATGCATTTTAAAATTCTAAACATAGGTTTCTATCAGGGTACACACACCGGTGCCGCAAGTCAGCGGCTGTCCGCGGCGCCCAGCCACGACTCAGGACACTGTTCATGTTTCTGCCGCGCCACAGAGCGCCATCTGAATAGTTTCATTTTAAATAACATGCGACTGTGCGCATCTGGTGTGTGGTACTTTCAACTGTCATGTCCGCGCCGTGCTGCAGCTTTGAGAGGCGCATCTGGTGTTTGGCACCGGTACTGTTTTAAAAGTATCGATTTAGCACCGGTATCGAAATAACCCCAAACGATACTCAACCCTACACGTAACAAACATTTTCCAAGCAGAATATCTGACTTCAGCATTGTTTTTCAGATAAACAAGAATGTTCACTTGGCATGTTTCATAAACATCTGCAAACATATTATGGTGTTTTTATGCTTTAGAAGAGTCAAAAACTTACATACAGCACCTGTAAGTAAAGTCAACTAATCGCTTTTTACAGTGTGCTTGAACTCTTTAAATATAAATACTGATTGATTGTCAAAGTTCCAGAATTCCAAAATTATTCTGAAAGTGATTCCAATGATAGTGTGAACAAAATGTAAATTCTTTTCAATTCAGAATAACTTAAAAAATATATATCTTTATTATAGTTATTGTTCTGAACATGATTATAGGTCATATGAAGCTCATCTGATATTCAAACAACTTTGATCGCATTGCCTAAATGAGAAAAGAAAAAAAGAAAATCCAGTTTCTGTGTCCAATGGCATTCCCAGCAAGGGCCCTTTTCTCCCTTTTGAAATTATACCAGATAAATGTCTTGGTAATTCTCAATATTTCCACGGCGGCCGGCGCATTTGTCATCATTGAAGTCAGTGGCAGAGTATCTCACAGATGGGAACTCCTCACGGGTGGCATTGAAGTACGAGCCGCAGGTCGAGTGCCTTCTTTCCCCTCAGCCCGATGCACATGTGTGATTGATGACAACGTCTGTGCAGATCTTCACCTGCAGGAGCCGCATTGGTTCATTACCATGAGCCCTCAGCACAACACTGCCTACCAGGACACACATCAAAGGACATTGCCGTGCTTTCCTGCCTACAGAGGGAACATGAGGAGGGTATCAAAAGGCTTCTGAGCTCTAATACAAAGAGAACATTTTTTAATGAGGACATCTGCATTTAGATGAATATCATTTCTGACAGAAACATCACCTGGGCAGGACAACTGGGATCATTGTCTAGGGCCTTGAGTTAAAGAGGGCCCACATGAGCCAAAAAATAAATGGTCAGAGCCATTATATTGTGTATGAATTAATATGTCTTCAAGGTTATTTAGGTTTTAATTTAGCTACTCTAGGGCTATATTTCCCTATAGGTTACTGAACAGAAGTACTCACAGATATCAGCATATCTATCTATCTATCTATCTATCTATCTATCTATCTATCTATCTATCTATCTATCTATCTATCTATCTATCTATCTATCTATCTTCACTCTCAGAAATAAAGGTACAGGAGCTGTCAGTGGGCAGTACCTTTTTAAAAGATACATATTTGGGTAACACTTTACAATAACAGTACATGAATAATGATGTATTAATGTGCAAACTAAACATTACTTTATTATGAATTAATGATGAGTTAAGGTATGCACTAATCATGAACTAGCTTGAACTACAACATGAGTCACATGAGTTCATGTGTGAATAACGGCTACCTTAATTACTTGTTAGTACATGTTGTTAATTAATGTGTTAATTAACATTTAAGTTTAAGCTAAATGTAACCAACATGAACTCATGAGCTGTTAATGTATGATTTTGTCATGACTTTACCTGGAGGGGCACATCATCATTAACTCATCCTTAACTACTCATGAACTCCTGTTCATGCTGATGTTGACAGAACACTTTTCTATTGTTATTCAGTGTAAACTAACTAGTTGGACGTGCATAAGGAGTTCATGAATAGTTAAGAATGGGTTAATGATGATGTGCCCCTTCAAGTAAAGTCACAACATAATTATATATTAACATATCATGAATTCATGATGGTTAAATTAATCATAAACTAATGTGGTAATTAATACATTAATTAACAAACAATCATGTACTAACAAGTAATTAAGGTAGCCGTTATTCACACATGAACTTATGTGACTCATGTTGTAGTTCAAGTTAGTTCATGATTAGTGCATACATTAACTCATCATTAATTCATAAAAAAGTAATGCTTAGTTTACATATTAATACATCATTATTCATGTACTGTTATTATAAAGTGTTACCCATATTTGTAACCAAATAGTCCACAGTGGTACCTAAAAGGTGCATATTATTACCCAAATGTACCTAAAAAGTCCCTTTGAGGTACCATTATGGACCCTTCAGGTACAAATATGTAGCCTACCTTTTGAAAAGTACTGCCCCAGTGACAGCTCCTGTACCTTTATTTTATGAGTCTATCTATCTATCTATCTATCTATCTATCTATCTATCTATCTATCTATCTATCTATCTATCTATCTATCTATCTATCTATCTATCTATCTATCTATCTATCTAACGATCTATCTATCTATCTATCTATCATTTGTTTTATCTGTCTTTATGTATGTTTTAGTTGACTATATTTTTAGCACATCCATCCATCCATCGATCTATCTATATATCCTTTTGTTTTAGTTGGCTATATTTTTAGCATATCCATCCATCTATCTGTCCGTCCGTCCATTCGTTATCTATCTATCTATCTATCTATCTATCTATCTATCTATCTATCTATCTATCTATCTATCTATCTATCTATCTATCTATCTATCTATCTATCTATCTATCTATCTATCTATCTATCTATCTATCTATCTATCTATCTATCTAAACACAGCTTGCACAATTGAAAATTAAACAGTAAAATAATAAGTCCAACATTTCATGGTCATCTGTTTGCATCACCGTTTTGTATAAAAACAATAGGTCATTTTTGAGAATCACACATCTGCAAATAGCCAGAAGTTACTGAAGGTAAGAATGCCCAATATCCATCAAAATAATAAAGTCAGATTGCAAAGTTATAGCCTACTTTTGAACACAAAGTTAATTTTAACGGAGTGTCTATTTGCACTAAGTGTAAATAGCCCGCCTTGTTGGCAGAGGCTATTTACACTAACTCCGCCCACGTTAGGTTTAACCAAGGTCAAAACTGTCGCGACGTGCTTCAATCGGGGTCAAATGCAGGTCAATTTAAGGCGCGAATATTTGAATTTGCGCGAGCGGAATTATGGGATCGATCTGACGTTGGATGTATGCGGTGAAGTGAATCGGAGGAACGCGCTAACCTGCTAATTTCTTGGTAAGTTCTGTTTTTAACTTTATTGCATTTTATAGTTCTGTTATATGTTTTTTTAACAGCCATGGATGTTACAAGTGGTATTATGTGTTTAGTTGGTTATTTCCACATCATGTAGATGGCGTGTCTTGTTTTGTAACATTATGCTAATAATAGGGATGATAGGAATCATGATTTGCATTACTGACGTGGCATATCGCTGCGATATACCATCGAAAAAGCTATTTATGTAACACTATGTGTTCTACCTGTATTACTTACAAACACACAATATTATATGCAACGTAAAATTGATTTCTCAAGTGCATTTTTCTAATCTCCACTGCTGATAGAGGTAAAGTTGGTTTTATATTCGGATATTCAGACATTCTGCTTAATAATATAATTTCCGGAAAGTATTCTTTGCAAATTCTAAATAGGGAAATCATATTAGCAGCACATGACTATCAAAGTACAACACTGTTCACAGTCAAATAAACAGTGTTAATGTTGTTTTGATGTCATACTTGCATGCTAATTCCGATTGAATATTCAAAGTAACATGGTAAACAATATAGAGACTTCTAAATGAACGAATGTGTGAATATAAAACCAACTTTACCTCTATTGCTGTTTTTTATTTATTTATTTATTTATTTATTTTTATACACGCACTTCAATCAGTGTGCATAAATTTGGCTTGAGGTTGGAGTTTTGAGATTCACATATTTAGTGAGTGTATCTAAATTTCAGCATTTGTACACATTTAAAACAGGAACAGTATGAGAGATTTCATAAAACCAAGTTTAAAGTGATCATATAAGTGTCAGGTATAGCTTGCATCTTTTTATATTTTGGATATTTAATGAAAAAACTAAAATAATATTTTTCTCTACTAATGGTAGTAACTGATGTTGATGTTTATTTGTTTTTCAGGAAATGAAGAATATACTGTTAAGTATCAGTGTATTGTTAGTTCCAGTTTACCTTTGAATGAATGGAATACTTGGGAAAATTTACAACTGAAAATATTAACATTGCATATTGTGATTTTAAGACTATTAAATTTTGGACAAGTCCAAATATTTATTTTTTTTAATACCGAACTGATTTTTTGAGTTTGAAAAACTAATATGAGTAAACCATTGTTTATCAATTAAAGTATATATTTTCAACCTTTTCACTTATTCAGTTTATTTCCTTAATAATTAATTCATTTATTACTCTGATGCTGCTGTGCATATACATTTATATTATCTATTATTTGGAAATGTTCCAGTATGAGTAAAAAAAAAAAACTTTATTAAATATTTTCATGTTATCTGGTAAGAAAGTCATCTATAAATGCATCATTAATTTCATGAATTATTTACTGATCCATTAATGCCTTAAGATGGTGTCATACCGCCACCTACTGGGTGATTTTAATTTAATATCTGTACTACCTTTTGTTCAATATTAAGTTAATAATTTCATAATCTAATACTAAATAAAAATGTGTACTGATTGTACTTTAATAACTGTTGACCTTGTTTCTTTTTGTTTAGGTTGTTCATGCTTATCTGCACATCCTGGCCTCAAAATCAGAGACTAAAGTGTTTGTCTTTCAGTGTTTCCTTGGGCAATTTTGGAGGAAAAGAGACTATAAAACATGGATATATGATAAGGCAAATAATTTATATAGTTTTTTCTGTTTTCCATCTATTATCACTTTGGATATACAAATCTTTTTTAAATCATTTTTTTTTTACAGGTGCAATTTCAGGATTTCCAATGGGCTTTACTAACAGTGTGCAGGTTCAGTCACCGGTTCTAAGTTGCTTTCAACATTCCAGAGCACAAAGTCTTTCTACCTAATTCACCCAAAAGTACAGCAAAGCAACGTGGATTCCTGTTCCATTGGTGGTATGTATTATATGCTATACTGTGTTCAAGATTTTGTAGTGTATGTTGGTTCTTAATCTGGGTTTTCAATCAGGTCTAAGACAGTTTGCAGCTCATTTCTTGCTTCATTTGTTGTCAGATGTGAACACATGACATGTATGCAGTACATTAGTTTTCTTATTTTAATCATTTATGCAAAATAAATGTACAGTTTGTATACTTTTTTTAGTAGTTGGTTTGTGTGTGTGTGATTCTTAATTGTTGTCCTTTTACTGTAGTCCTGTACAGTGACTCTTTTTCTTTCTAACAGCAATTTCACAACGACATGAGCTTGTTTGTCAATAGAAATCCAGGAGGGCTGGACATCGAGTTCAATTTATGTCATGCTACAAACTGCTGGGTTAAGTTGTGGTGTTTTTCTGCTAATGGTTAGTTGCCAAATAATTGATGATACCATGTAGAATGAAACTTATTTTTTATTTTTTTTTATTTATTGTTTTATTTTAGGGCAACGCAGTGGCACAGTGGGTAGCACGTTCGCCTCACAGCAAGAAGGTCGCTGGTTCGAGCCTCGGCTGGGTCAGTTGGCATCTCTGTGTGGAGTTTGCTTGTTCTCCCTGTGTTGGCGTGGGTTTCCTCCAGATGCTCCGGTTTCCCCCACAGTCCAAAGACATGTGCTATGGGTGAATTGGGTAAGCTAAATTGGCCGTAGTGTATGTGAGTGTGTGCAAGAGTGTGTATGGGTGTTTCCCAGTGTTGGGTTGTGGCTGGAAGGGCATCCCCTGCGTAACACACCCCTGATTAATAAAGGGACTAAGCCGAAAAGAAAATGAATGAATGAACGTTTTACTTTAAAATTAAATCCAAGGTGTGTAGCTGTTTTGGCTCATCTCAGATGAAATGGACAGTTCATCCAACAATGCAAATGTGCTGTTAATTTACTCATCCTCAGGCCACAAGCTGTAGATTACCTTGTACTCCAGTGGGAAAGTAAAACATATTTTTACCCATGGTTCTTGGGGATTCATATGATCCAAATTGATGGTCAATATCTTTTGGAAAGTCAAAGGCAAATTAATCACCTACACCTCGGATAGTCTGAGAGTGAGTAAATTAACTAGGTGAACTGCGTTTTTAAAATTGTTTGCACATAAACATAAAATGTCACGTGTTTCTATACTTCAGGTTTCCTGTAGACGTTTCTAGTGTTAGTCTAGTTGTAATGGTACTCTACACTGCATGTCTAGACATCTCTTTAGAAAATGTGATCACAGATAATATACAGGAGCATCTCAATATATTAGAATGACATCGAAAAGATGATTACTTTCGGTAATTCAATTAAAAAAAAAGTAAAACTCCTTTATTATCAAGATTCATTGCACACAGACTGATTTATTTCAAGTGTTTATTTCTTTTTATTTTGATCATCGTGGCTTACAGCTAATGAAAACTCAATTCAGTATCTCAGAAAATTTGAATATTACTTAAGACCAATAAAAAAGGATTTGTAACGCATGTTGGACTACTGAAAGGTATGAACAAGTACAGCAATCAGTTCTTGTTTTTATGATTTACTTCAGTAATGTGACATGACATGGAGGAAGTTGGTTTATGGCACTGCTGAGGTCTTATGAATGCCAGGTTGCTCTGATAAGAACCTTCAGCTCTTCTGTGTTGTTGGGTCTTGTGTCTCACATCTTTCTGTTCACTCTAGATTATATGAGTCTTAGGTCAGGTGACTTTGCTCGCCAATCAAATGCAGGCATAGCATGGTCCTTGAACCAGGTATTAGTACTTTTTGCGGTGTGGACACACTGCAAAAAGTATGTGTTTTAAGGCCCAAGGTATCCCTGTATGTAATTGGCAAGCAAGCTTCCCCGACCAAAACCTCTTATGAAAGAAACTGTTGTGCATTGTGAAGAAAAAGATATGAGACACCAAATTCAACAATACAGAAGAGCTGAAGGCCACTATTAGCGAAACCTGGGCTTCATCGGCAGTGCCACCAACTGTCACATTGCTGGAGTAATTATGCAAAATAGCCCTGAACAAGTATTAAGTGCTGTACATATTCATAGTTCAATATTTCTGTGTTAAATCCTTTTTCTTTTATTGGTTATTGGTATTGGCAAGTAATATTACAGTTTTCTGAGATTTCATTAGCTGTAAGCCACAATCATCAAAATAAAAAGTAAACAGAAATATATCAGTCTGTGTAATGAATCTATATACGAGTTTCACTTCTTTAATTCAATAACTGAAATTACAGCTGTTTTTGATGACATTGTAATTCATTGAAATGCACCTGTAAATTGATGAGAACTTTATTATATACTTAATATTATACAACTTGATATTATATTTTGACCATTTTCTTGTTAAAGTAGCATTCCACTTATGTTATTGTACAAATCTATTGTAGTACTAGTGTACAAACATTTTTCAATTTATCACATCATTAGACAAGCCTTCATCTTGTAATCAAAGATCACTGTTGCTTGTGTTGTTGGAAATTCCTAGCTCTCCACTGAAACAGGAGCAGGAACATGTTACAATGTTGGTTGTTTTAATGCAACATACTATGTAGAGACAACTAATTAACAAATAAATCCATTGTTTTTTCCCAGAAAGAAAATTAATGAATTCACCCAGCAGAAAGACATAGATGTGTTAAAATACATTAAACACAAAATTACTGGAAGATTGTAAAGTGCATAAGTGAGATTTTCATTTTAATGTTGTTTTGGCCTAATTTGCAAAGACAACTACGAGTTAGCCGTTCATATGTTTATTATTGTTTTTTGTTTTCCAGAATGGAGAGGCCTTGCAGCAGACGATGATGCTTTTCTTGGCAAAAATGACAAAAAAATAAATAAATTGTGTTTATTTTAAAATGTGTCATGTCTGTTTCTATATAGATTTAATTTATAATGTTTTTATACATTTTAGAACAAATCATATAATCCGAACATTGTTATATCTATAGATGTCTTCAAGGATTGAAAATTATACTACAGTAATTGATACTGCACTTTTTTCACTGATTAGTATATTTTGTTTGTTTAGTAGATAGGTGTAGTGCAACATTTAGGTGTACCTTCTTTCAGCTCTTAGTGCAAATATATCCCTTTTATTAATACAGTATAAATATCATACATGTACCTTCTGCTAACATTTTGTTTACATGGCATATACTGCTAATACTTAGTGTAAACAGCATCGACCATCTATTAACACTTAAGTCTACTGTAAACAGTATTTACTGTTTATTAATATGTAGTGCAAATACCATCTTTTAACTGTAATTGACAAAAACCAATTATTAAAATTGTTTACACTAAGACTTGCTGAATAAAGTATATGCTTTTTTTTTTTTTGTGTAAATACCATACTTTTAGTAACACTGCAATAGCGTCTACCTACTATAAACACTATACTATAAAGTGTAAATGGCATATACATTCTATAAGCACTGAGTGCAAATAGCATCTCTTGCTATTTGCACTTAGTGTAAATAGCATCGCTTGCTATTTGCACTTAGTGTAAATAGCATCTCTTGCTATTTGCACTTAGTGTAAATAGCATCTCTTGCTATTTGCACTTAGTGTAAATAGCATCGCTTGCTATTTGCACTTAGTGTAAATAGCATCTCTTGCTATTTGCACTTAGTGTAAATAGCATCTCTTGCTATTTGCACTTAGTGTAAATAGCATCGCTTGCTATTTGCACTTAGTGTAAATAGCATCGCTTGCTATTTGCACTTAGTGTAAATAGCAACTCTTGCTATTTGCACTTAGTGCAAATAGCCGCTGCCTAATTTTAAACCTACTTGAGCGTTCATAATAAACGTTTGCTCATTATAGCCTGTCATTGCGCCCGCTCCTGTCACGTTAACAACCGTTCTGATTGGCTGATTCAGCTGTCAATAAACTATTGCACACCTGCCATTATGTTTCCCTGATTTGATTGAATAATTGGCGCGTCAATAAATGCTCGCTTCTCTGCGGGCGTTTGGCCTTGGAAGTGTGAAATTTGGTGGGAATGGACGAAGTAATACGAATACAGTGAGAAACAACATTCATCTATTTGGAAATTGCAGCTTTTTGTCTTTTGGCTCTGCATTTGTTTGATTAAACATCACGACATCTGTTGCGTTACACTACAGATGATTTGTTGACTTCTAGATGGATATAAGGTGACTATTAGTAATTTAAAAAGATAGCAACTTCTCTCGTGTTTATTTATTTGTGTTGGATAAACCCATTTGAATGTATTTTCATTATCCATTATTATACAACGTATTAATTTTCTTTCTATTAAAAAGAACATTGAATTAAAAATTCTCAACATTATGCAAATTCAATTTTTTTTGTTAGTTTATTGTGGTCCAACAGTGTATGGCTTATTTGTGGCCCTGGTACAACTAACCCCAATGTGTCATGTTTTTCTCAGAACTGGCTAGCAGTCACTGTGTGTTGTACATCTTTCAAAATGGTTCCATCTTTTAGCCTAGAAGACAGTAATTGCAACGATATAATATTTTACTTGCGTACTTTCACAGATTAAAAAAAAAAAAAAAAAACGGCAATCATTTTGAAGCAAATTAAATACAGAAGTGCTGGAACTAGATTAATGGTTCCTTGTGACGTAAAATATCATAGTGTAACAACTGCGTTTATACCCACATAAATGTTCTAATACTGTGTATTGCCTAGCAGAGTTGGATGCAACTTGTTCCATGCATTACTGTATTCTAATTACATTTTTGGGGAATGCAGTAATGTAACAAATTACATTTAACATAGTTACCAAAGTCAATGTAATTGTGTTACTTGCGTTACAAATATAGTTTTTGGAAGAAAAAAAAATGCTTTTAAATCACGTTTTCTGCTGCAACATCAGTTAAGCATGTGCTTTTAAATTGCTGGAAAACACAAGCTGAAATGGTTGCTGTAAAGAGTGGCTACTTCAAGTGGAAATTACTTAGATTTCATTTAGTGTAAAAACTAAAATATTGCAGTGAAATGCAGTATATGTCCAGTCTCTGGACCGCTTTTAACTCGACCAGCAACTTGTTCAAGCACTTGAATAGAAAGCATTCTATGACGACACTCAAAACCGCAAGTCACGTCACAAGAACGTGCCAATCATGCATTTATACTTTGTATTATACACATTCAGGGTGACTAATTACCTCAGACAAACACAGAACACCCAAACACTGCAGTGCCTTGGCATACTATGGATGTCAGTGGTTGCAGGTATCCAGTTTTTTCTTTTGTGTTAAAAGACCAACCAGATTAGAACAAGTGAATGATGAGAGAATTAAGTTAAGTCTTTTGAATATGCCAAGCTGCTGTGATCAACCCATTATGATGTTTTTCAGTAAACATTAACAGAGCTGCAGTTTATTTTGTATTTTTATAGGTAAATTTTATGTTTTAAAAGTAAAGCCGAAGTCACACTAGAGTTTGAGCTTGCGAAATTCTGTCGCACGGCCCTGTGAAAAGGGGCGGGATTAAACAAGATGATTAGACATTAAAAAAAGCGAGCGATTGCTCCATGTTTTAAATTTCTGTCCAGAGAGGTCATGTTTTGATCCTGGATTGATCTCACGCAGTCAAGTGATGCGATTTCGCAGGTCAGAGTTCACCATGTTTGAACTTTGCACCGCAGCAACCTGCGAAATCTGACGCATGACCCTGCGTTTCCGGTCTGACGCATTCGCGTGCGTATGAATGG
This sequence comes from Danio kyathit, assembly GCA_903798195.1. NCBI lineage: Eukaryota > Metazoa > Chordata > Actinopteri > Cypriniformes > Danionidae > Danio > Danio kyathit. Next base: position 33,083,678 of record LR812542.1, read on the forward strand.
AAGTCTATGGAGGGAAAAGGCCAGTGTGACCGCGGCTTAACTTCAAAGTAAAGTGATTAGTAATCTGATTACTTTTTACATGAAGTAATTAGTAATGTAATCAGATTACAATTTTCCAGTAGTGATTTGTAATCTATTACATTTTTAAAGTAACTATTAGCGACATGGGGAACCCAACACTGTTCCTTATGTCACAGAAATAATTTCTTTAACTAGATTTAGAATTTAAATATGTATTTATAGATTATCAACACATTTTTTTTTCTGGCAACATAACACTTTTTCTTTCATCTGGCTTCACTAATCAAAATTAAATATTTGAACATTAGAATTAGCTACAAATACATTTCAAAAATGACCTGATCAGCAATTGACATGGCTAATATGATGAAGATAGTTCAGCAAGAAATCTGCTGTCATGATCCATATATATCTATATAGACAGACAGACCCACTTCTCTACACAACTTTTGTTTTTACCATTTATGTGGCTTTTGAAAGTTTTCATGTCTTTTTTTCAAATGCAATTTCTTTTTTTTGTTTCAGGTCCAGGGGAGAGTGCTGGAGACTGATGCCCTGTGACACATCCCTGGTGTTTGTGAATAACCATGACAACCGGAGAGGTCATGGGGCAGTCGTGGCGTCCATCCATTCGTCTATAGGTGTCCAGGTAGGAGCTGTTTTCTCTGAGACTGAAGTACAGCGACTCTTTCAGCAAGAGCCAAACAAACATTATGAATGATGACTCTTGTCTGCTCTCATGGTCTTCAAAATGTACAAAATGACTGTGGCCCATCCCTGCGGAAAGGGTCACGTCAAGCTGCTGCTGGGACCGGTATGTTGTGAAAGGAAAGGTGGATTGCAGTGACGTAAAGCACTGGAGAGTCAGCAGGGTAATATGTGACAGCTGTGGATCTAAAAATAGATAAAGTCTGGCTTAAAACTAGCCCTAAAACTATCTGTATGTCATTCTATCTATCCATCCATCTGTCATTCTGTCTATATTGTGCCATCAGTATGACAAAATGTCCGAATTAAACCTAGAGCTATGTTCTGTCAGTTGGTCTATCTATCGATTGATCATTAGTTTGTTCTATCTATCTATCTATCTATCTATCTATCTATCTATCTATCTATCTATCTATCTATCTATCTATCTATCTATCTATCTATCTATCTATCTATCTATCTATCTATCTATCTATCTATCTATCTATCTATCTATCTATCGTTTGTTCTCCATCTATCGTTTGTTCATTCTAACGTTTGTTCGTTCTATCGTTTGTTCATTCTAACGTTTGTTCATTCTAACGTTTGTTCGTTCTATTGTTTGTTCATTCTATCGTTTGTTTTTTCCTTCGTTCATTCTATCTATTGTTCATTTGTTTGTTCTATCATTTGTTTGCTCATTCTATTGTTTGTTCTATCATTCATTCCATCTATCTATTCTATCTATCATTTTATATATGCTCTATCTATTTATTGTTTGTTCTATTTATCTATCGTTCGTTTGTTCGTTCTATCTGTTATATCATTTTATCTATCTATTGTTTGTTCTATCTGTATATCTATAGTTTGTTCATTCTATCATTTGTCGTTCTATCGTTTGTTCATTTTATCGCCTGTTCGTTCTATCTATTGTTCGTTCGTTCTATAGTTCTATCATTCATTTGTTCTATTGTTTGTTCACTCTATCTGTCATTTTATATATTGTTCTATCTATTGTTTGTTCTGTCTTGTTTTATTGTAAGTATCGTGTTTGTTTGTTTGTTTGTTTGTTTGTTGTATTGTTCGTTCTGTCTTGTTTATTTGTTTGTTCTATCGTTTGCTCTATCACTATTCTATCGTTCATTCTATCGTTCATACCTTCTATTGTTCGTTTCATTGTACATTCGTTCTTTCTATCTATCATTTTATATATTGTTCTATTTATTGTTTGTTCTACTTATCTGGTGTTATATTTCATTCTATTGATTGTTCTATCTATCGTTCGTTCATTCTATCATTTATTCACTCTGTTGTTTGTTCATATTATTGTTTGTTTGTTCTATTGTTTGGTTGTTCTATTGTTTTACATATCGTTTCATCTATCTGTTTGTTCTATCTGTCGTTTTATCTAAGTATCGTTTGTTCCATCCATCCATCCATTGCTCATTCTATTGATCGTTTATTTGTTCATTTTATCATTCGTTCTATCTATTGTTTTTGTTCATTCATTCTATTGTTCGCTATTCTATAGTTTGTTCTATCATTCTATCATTCATTTGTTTTGTTTGTTTGGTTTATCTATTGTTTTATATATTGTTCTTTCTATCTATTGTTTGTTCTATCATTTTATCTGTATCGTTTGTTCATTTTATCGTTCGTTTGTTCTATCTATCCGTTTGCTCTATCGTTTGCTCATTCTATCATTTGTTCTGTAACTTTTCATTATTTTATTCAAAGTATACATGTTAAAAGGGTTAACCACTAGGATTTAAAGTGAAATACCAATACCAGCAAACATTTGTTCTATGAATATGTATTTTATTTCTTAATATTGTACCCAAAATAAGGTTAAGAAACCCCCAATATCTTTGAAACTTCTCTCAAAACAAAACAAACAAAAAAATGTCTTATCTGTTGGATGATGGTCTTTTCCTTAAGCATCAGAAGAAAAAAAAAAACTGGACACTTATTCAGATTAAAAAAAAAACATTGAGTGCGTTGAAATATGTTGGTCTACTTTTGCAGACTTGCAGATAATGGATGAATGAAACTTCATGATGGTATCCAAAACGTCAAATCTTATTCAGACAGCATACCAATACAATTTCCCAACATTCAATTATCAAGACAATAAGGAAGTCCTTCTAACAAAAGAAAAAAACACCAAAAACAAACAGAAGAATTTCAAACATTGAAAGAAGAAAAAATTAAAACATGCTCACAGGCTGAGCTTTAAATGCCTTTGTATGGCTCTGTCCATCCATGTATTGTTCTGTCTGTCATTTTATTGTATGTTGTTCTGTTATACTTTTTTATTTCATTTAGAAAATGTAAATCAGTTCTACTTGCATGTTTAGATGTTGTAAATTTGAAGTTTTTGAATGCATCCTTGTTAGACCTTTCGCAATAATCAATATTTCAACTTATCGTGCAATATATATAGACATGACCTCAATCATTTTTGGTGGCTCAATACATTTTGTTTTGTAATGTTTACATAATTAATAACAGCAACATTTTAACTGATTGAGGAGCCTCTGTCATATATCTTTTTCAATGTTTAGTGACCGGTGAAGAAAAGGTGAAATTTTACATTTTCCTGAAATCTACTGACGGTTACGTAGAAGTTGTCCAAATTAGCCATGTTTCAAAGTCTCTTTTCATAAGTGTTCACAAATACTTTTTAAGCAATTTTTAAAGAACATTTACAATGTACATCACCAGTGTATAAGCTTATAATATGACATCAAATAACAGAATCTACATAACCTTATAGATGAAAGGTGTTTAACCCTTGAAAGTGTTTATGCCTATTTCTTGTATAACCATTATATAACCAGCATCATAAAATTATAGTAAAATTACCAAAATATCATAGATATATACACTAGATGTCGCCTACCCTGCTATTGTCTATTAGAACGAATGCGTCAATAGAGCCGCCATTTTAGTACAGGGTAGCGCTCCTTTGAAATGAATGCGGGACCAAGGTGAAGCGGAGAACTGTGGCCATCCAAAGCCAGAGAAATACACATATATCTATGATCGGGAGTTTTCCCCGGTGGTCAGAATGCAAATATTTTTTTCAATTACGAAATATTATAATTTTACATCACTTTTCTACATTGATTGATGTAACCGCACGGGCATTCCTGACAAAAAGTGAGTGTTTGTGTGCATGGAAATGCATTACCCTCCTTCCCTGTTTAATTTGATCTTATCCATGTCCTGAAACACACCCCCTCTCCTGCTTTCACTTCTCATTCTGACGGAGGGAGCGATCCGTTTGTGAATGAATCTCCGTTATGAACGACTCGTTCACTTAGCTGACAATAATACAAGTTTCTAGCACGGCAGCATCTTCTTGTCATATTTCATAACATAGTTTGCTTATTTTATTCAACAAAACTAGCGTAAGTCTAGAATTTAGTGCGAGTTGGTGCTACTTTGCCTTATGGTGAATGCAGCAAGAGACTGTATTATCATCAATAACATTACTTTTTAAGCACAAAAGTTCATAACATACAAAAACATAAAAAACTAAATCTTACCTATGAAATGTTCTGCCTTTGCGCTTTGTATTTTCTTTGTTTGCTCGTTACTACAACGCAAACACAGCGCTAAAGTCCAGCATTCACATTGGCACACTGTCTTGACTAGTGCGGTTGAATGACGTTTGCCCTAGAAGCACTGTACCAATGTGGCGGCGCTATTGACGCATGCTCAGGGTCCCTATGCGATATCTAGTGTATATATCTATGCCAAAATATCAGTAATTTCTGTGACAATATATTGCACAACAAAAATTATTCATCATGACAGGCCCAATCCTTGCAACATTTGCCTAACTGCAGTGAATAGCAGCAGTACATGAGTGTTCAGATGTCCTGTGAAGGACACAACTTGCTTGCTTTCTCTCTTCGTTCTCCAAGAGTAAATGTGTCAATGCCAAGGTGTGCTTATTCATTATAGAATGAGTGATGGCTACGCTGTAAATATTTCATGCATGCAACTCCTAAAAGTTTCATGACGTTGTCCGAATGAGTAAGATTTGGAGGGGAAGTGAAGTAATTCATTTGAATAATTGATGTTTAATGCCTTTGATAAGAGTCATCACAAAGGTCACCATTTTAATCTAACCCGAGAGACTACAGTAATGAGCTCTCGTCCCTGTCAGAAAATGCTTGAATTAGAAAAAATATATACTTTGGAGGTCTGTTCTGTTTGCAAAACGTCTGAGTTAAACCAGTAAGCCTCTTAGAGCTCTCTAGTATGTGGAGATGTATAATCCCATTACACTAAAGTACATTTTCATCACTATTTGTGTACTGAATCACACTTAAATGTATGATTTATAGGCTTTTGGACAAAATATTAAAGCAAGTGCCATATTCTAACAACCCAGATGAATCTAAAATGCGTCTTTGTGATGTCTTCAAATGTTGCCTTATGATGCAACCTTACAAAGAAATGAATAAGATATCAAGAGTAGATTCACTTTTCCAAATACCAGATTCAATTCAATTTATTTTAATGTCAATAGCACTTTTACAATGTAGATTGCGTCAAAGCAGCTTAACATAGAAGTTCTAGTAAATTGCAACTGCTTCAGTGCAGTTTTCAGAATTGAAGATCAGCTCAGTGTAGTTTAAAGTTAAGACTTTTTCTAGTATCTTTGATAGAAAAGGCAGGTTTGAAACGGGTCTGTAATTTACTAATTTGGGATCAAGCTGTTTTTTTTTAATAGGAGGCTTAATGACAGCTGGTTAAGCTAGTTAAAAGTTTTAGGCACATATCCTAAAAGCAGGCATGAAATCAAAGTGTTAAGAATGGGTTCAGAAACTTCTGAAAACAACTGTTTTAATGATTTGGTCGGTATAGGATCTAACATGGACGTTGTTGATTTGGAGGAATTCACCAGTTTAGACCGTTCTTCCTCACCTACAGTGCTCTAATTGGGACAATGTTTTAAGAGACCAATTGATGGTGTTTGTTTTATCTCTGATATCATTAATCTTGCATGTGAAGAAATTTATGAAGTCATTACTGCTTTGTTGAGAAATGCAAAAGTTGAAAAGGCAATAAAAAAATCTTAGTATCTTTTCTGAAGCAGCCACTGAATACAAGCCTCTCAATTTCTTAGATGTGGAAACGCATAATAAACCAAAGTGACTACATTACATATTAGTCAAAAACTTACTAGATAAATAACCTTGTGTGCTGTATTTTTGTGTGTTCTGAGTGTCTGCAAGCATGAAGACATCTCTACGGCTCCTTCTCTGAGCATCACACCTTTAAAGTACAAGCTCAGGTTAACTTACCGCTGACAAAAAGAAGGCCAGAGCTGGTCTTCATCTCATTAGTTTTTTTTTTTCTGCTGTCTGAAACCCCTGCTGAATCTTCGACTTATTTCATCTGCAGTAACCTTGCTTATTCCCAATGGACGTATTTGTGTTGGTGTTAAGAATTTATGGCGATCTAAGAGAAATGTATAAATCCTGGGTTTGGCTTTTTCAGGGCCGTTGGGGTGGACAGTGATCAGAATGTGTAAGAACGGCTCCCTCTGAGCCTCTTTGTGACTAATATGTCTCTCCTCCTTCGCTGAATGCCAAACAGGTCTGGCGTGACTGTGGTGGGATTCTTACTCTAGCTGTAAGTTGGCCTTCGGTGCTGAATCTTAGTCAGCTTGTGTGCACTGTGAGACATCCTGTGCAGGTTTTTTTGTTGTTAGCAAAATCCCGGATGGGTTTTCGCTCGGCAGGAGTGAAGGAAGGACATGGAATGGGGGCGCAAGAATCTATATTTGCTGCCGAAAAGGGATCTATCGGGCCATTTGCCCGGAGCCATGCTGAGAAATGCTTGTACGTCGTTGGCTTAATTCTGCACTCAAAATACCAGAGCAAAAGTCACTGTTCTTTCACTCTGGTTCATTTTGCAGTTGAGATGTCCAAATGAAGAAGAAAATACTCATTGCTATATTCAAAAGTATACTTAATTAGCATCCGAATAAAGGTATAGTAAAGGTTACAGGACTGTAATTCAAGTGTAGGTTTAAGAAAGGACAATTGAAATGAATTGTCTTCAAGTATAAAACTACTGTATAAATGCAGTGAATATTGTCGAGGCAAATAAAATTGAACAACGGATGTTTAATGATTAATGGATGGACAAAAGGATGAATAGGTAAATTTGTTTTCATGTCATAAATCCATCCGTCTATCCATTCATCCATCTATCGGTTCATCTTTCCATCCATTCAGTCCATCTGTTCGTCTATTCATCCATCCTTCCATTCATCAATCTGTCTGTCCATACACTTGTCCATAAATCAGTCAGTCCATTTATTTCTCCATCCATTGGTCCACCCATTCATTTACCAAACTGTTCATGTTTCCATCCCTCGGTCTGTCCATCAATCCATCCATACACCAGTCAATCTGTTCATCCTTCTGTCCATCTATTCATTCATCAATCACTTTGTTCATTTATCCATCCATCAGTCAGTCCATTTGTACCTCCATCTTTTTTATCTCTCCATCTATTCGTTGATCCATCTATTCATTCACCAAACTATTCGTCTGTCCATCCATACATCAATCTGTTCTTCCATCTGTCCATCCATTTATTCATTATTCAGTCTGTACATCCATTCATCAGTCCATTTGTCCTCCATCTTTTTTTTTTGATCTCTCCATCTATTCATTGGTCCATCTATTTATTCACCTAACTGTTTCTTTCCATCAGTCAATCTGTTCATCCTTCCATCTATTCATTTATCGATCAGTTTGTTCATTCATCTATCCATCTGTCAGTCTGTTTGTACCTCCATCTTTTTCGATCTCTCCATCTATTCGATGATCCATGTATTCATTCACCAAACTGTTCGTCTTTCCATCCGTCTGTGCGGCCTTCCGTCCATCCATTTATTCATCAATCAGTCTGTACATTCATCCATTCATCAGTCAGTCCATTTGTTCCTTCATCTTTATTGACCTTTCCATCTATTGGTTGATTCATTCACCAAACTGTTTCTTTTCATCCATCTGTCCGTCCATCCATTCATCCGTGTATACATTGATCAGTCAGTACATTTGTCATTCATCTTTTTGATCTCTATCTATTTGTTGGTCTATCTATTTATTCACCAAACTCTTTTTTTCCATCTATCCGTCCATTCATTCATCCATCCATCAGTCAGTCCATTTGTTCCTCCATCTTTTTTGATAGCTCCATCTATTTGTTGGTCCATCTATTTATTTACCAAACTGTTTGTCTTTGCATTTATCTGTCTGTCCATACATCAGTCAATCTGTTCATCCATTTGTGCATCCATTCATTCATCAATCAGTCTTCATTCATCTGTCCATTTGTACCTCCATCTATTTGTTGATCCATCTATTCATTCACCAAAATGTTCATCTTTCTATTCATCTGTCCATCCATCAGTCAATCTGTTCATCCTTCCATGGATTCATCATGCAGTCTGTTCATCCATCCATCAGTCAGTACATTTGTACCTCCATCTTTTTGATCTCGATCTATCTGTTGACCCATCTATTCATTCACCAAACAGTTTTTTCTATCTATCTGTCCATCCATCCATGCATCAGTCAATCTGCTCATCCTTCCGTGCATCCATTCATTCATTATTCAGTCTACATTCACCAGTCAGTCCATTTGTTCCTTTATTTTTTTGATCTCTCCATCTATTTGTTGATCCGTCTATTCATTCCTCAAACTATTCGTCTTTTCATCCATCTATCTGTTCATCCATCCATTCATTCATCCATCTGTCAGTCCATTTGTTCCTCCATCTTTTTGATCTCTCCATCTATTTGTTGATCCGTCTCATCATTCACCAAACTGTTCGTCTTTCCATCCATCTGTCTGTTCATCTCACTACCCATACATCAGTCAATCTGTTCATCCTTCCATCCTTCAGTCAGTCTATTTGTACCTCCATTTTTTGATCTCTCCATCTATTAGTTGATCCATCTATTCATTCACCAAACTCTGTTCTTCCATCCATCAGTCCATCTATTCATCCATCTGTCCATTCATTCATCAAACCGTATATTCACCCATACAGCCATCCATCTATCCCTTCATCTGTTCTTTGGACTGTCCTTCCGTCAGTCCATTTGTTCCTTTATTGTTTTGATCTCTCCATCTATTTGTTGATCCGTCTATTCATTCGTCAAACTATTCATCTTTTCATCCATCTATCTGTTCATCCTTCCATCCATTCATTCATCCATCTGTCAGTCCATTTGTTCCTCCATCTTTTTGATCTCTCCATCTATTTGTTGATCCGTCTCATCATTCACCAAGCTGTTCGTCTTTCCATCCATCTGTCTGTTTATCTCACTCCCCATACATCAGTCAATCTGTTCATCCTTCCATCCTTCAGTCAGTCTATTTGTACCTCCATTTTTTTGATCTCTCCATCTATTAGTTGATCTATCTATTCATTCACCAAACTCTGTTCTTCCATCCATCAGTCCATCTATTCATCCATCTGTCCATTCATTCATCAAACCGTATATTCACCCATACAGCCATCCATCTATCCCTTCATCTGTTCATTGGACTGTCCTTCCGTCCATCCATTTGTCCATGCATCCATTTATCAGTCTGTCCATCCCTTCATCCATCTGTTCATGAAGAAACATTTCCTTACCCAGAATGCAATACGTGATTAAAAATGAATAAATGTATTCTATTGTATTACTGATTGTTACTAAATATAAGCAGCTTTGAAACACCACTTGGACACTCTAATTAGAGGGCCATAACTTTTGTTTAAACTCATCTGGTTTGGTTGGACAGGGTTTAAATTGTCCATGCATCACGCACAGCTAATTTCAAGTCCAAAGCTAAAAAATGTGGAAAGGCAGCGATATGGCAAAGTTGGCAATGTTACAGCCTCATAAAATTACTGCGCAGAAACCATATTTCTCATCCACTGATATGTCTGTAGTTTCCATTATTAATAACATGAATTATTTAACAGAACACGTCTCCTAATGTGTCATCATTCTCCTTAAGCAGGTGGGAGGTTTTCTCGAAAGGATGCTGCTGAGATTGCATCTAGCATACCAATGAAAGTGAATATGTGTGAGGGTGTCAGAGTATTACGTGACAGAACTGTTAGAAAAGCTCACTTCGCATGAGAATCCTCAGGAACGGCAGACGGGAGTATGTAGACGCTTAAGCTATAAGGATAAAAATGTAATTGAAATGACATTGTGTAAAAATCACTGCACTCCATTTGGATCGGAGAAGACACCATTTGACCTCAAAGTTCCACTCTAATAAGACTGAAAACATCCTTTAGTTAATGATTCCTTAGGTGTGCATGAAATAGCAGTTAATGTACAGTAATGTCTTTTGTAAAACTCAAAATAACCTACAAAGTCTACAAAACCACAGCCCAAGTGAATCAGACAGTCTCTGGCAGAGCCTCAGTGAAAAAGAAATTTGGCTGGAAGATTATGGCGGTATCCTGGGATTTCCCTCCAGTGAACATTGGCTTGGAAATCAATATAGCAAGTAAACTCGGAGACACCGTGTGTAGTCAACTGTAAGCCAAGCGGTAATTGCTTGAATTGACGTAATCCTTCACGTGTTCTTTTTGTGGCAAAGTTAATATCAAACGAATTATGCATGCAGTCCAGCGGTTTTGGAGACGTAATCCTTAAATCAAGAACAATTAAAACTGATGCAGAGAGAAACGACCCTGGACATTCAGATAACAATTTGACCTTTTCCCGTTTTGCACAGTAATCTGGGTCAACAGTTGAGCTTAACCGTATTCAAAATATTAATATTCTGAATGAATTTTTAAAATCGGATTTAAGGGTAGGAAATATAGGGGCTGGGGGGGCAGTCTTTTTGAACATTTTATTAACTGCAGATCTCCAATCACATCTCATGAAATCGTTTGAGGTTCAAAAATGATACTACTACAACCATAAAACCATATGACCCTACTCACTCATTCCTAAACCTAACCAAGTAAAGTGAAATTAAGGCCCCGTTTACACTGCCAGTAAATGTGACTCAATTCCAATTTTGTGCTCATATGTGACACAGATTTCTTCTATGACCATAAAAAAATGCATGCATTCGGATATTCAGAGATCGGTTTCTGGCCTTCTCCATATGTGGAAATAAATCCGATATAAATCAGATATGTGACAATGCGACTAACATGTAAAGAAGCAGATCGGACTTGAGGCATTCCGTTTTGTACGTCATTAAACATTGTGGTACTTCTCTGCGGTTTATTGACATAGAAGGGAGAGCGTGTGTGAAAACACTGACACTGTAAACAAAAACAACAACAAAGGTAGCATGGAGGAGAAAAGTGGTCAGTGCCACAATTTGCTCCCACCAGACCTGAGATCTCTCTTGTACCCACAAATTCCTCTGAATGGTGGAGGACACCATATATAAAACATAGGCGCAAGCTGCGGCGATGGCCCTTTTTCCCCCTCCTCCACCTCAATCATTTTAAAGTTGGGTGAACGTCGCATATTTTGCAGAGCTAAAAACAAGACAATTTCTTTCAAGGCGCAGATGTTAGATCCTGCCTTTATACATACGTGACGTTGTAAATTGTAAAGTAAGTGTAAACACATGAATCGGATATGGCTCACAATTAAAAGAACGTGTAAACGGACAGGCAAAAAAAATCTGATATAGGCAACAAATCGGAATTGGGCATCAAGACCTGACAGTGTAAATGGGGCCTAAGAGAGTATTGTCAAGTATGGTTACTCATACTCAGAATTGGTCCTCTGCTTTTAACCCATCTAAGTGCACACACATGAGTGAGAAGTAAGGTCAAACACGGAGCAGTGAGCAGCTACTGCTTCCAGTGGACGGGTGGTTCATTCAATCCCCCATCTTCAATTCCTGCCAGGACTAGGAAATTTACTAGGAATTGAATCTGTAACCTTTCGATTACAAGTTCAACTCTCTAACCATTAGGCCACACCTGACACCCCCCCCCCCCCCCCCCCCCCAAAAAAAAAAAAAAAACAAAAAAAACAAAAAGCAAGTCCTTTTGTTTTTTTAAGTGGCCAGTGTTAATATTTTTGCTATTTGGCTGCAGATAACTTCAAAGAATAAATATGTTTGATATATAATGTTTGATTATATTAATGTATGCTACACATGTTATATGATGTATAAGAAATTAAGCAACACTGACTCCGTTTACATGGCCATCAGTTGTATTGAAGACCGTATGGATGCACTGATTGCTGTACAGTTCTATATCACCTTAGAGGACAGATTATCCAATTGATGTCCAGAGAATAGGGGAAGAGTAAAGAAGCTGGACACAAAAATATTCAATAAAACTATTAATTTCTTTGATTGAAATAGATAAAGGTCAAAAAACGTGTAAACATAAATCCAATACCATAAATAAAATTACGTAGGTCCATGCAAATAACAAGCAATTTACATATAAGAATGACAATTACAGTACTGAGGTGGTAATATCATGGTGACAATAGGTCCCAATAGGTTCAGAGAAGCATGTGACATTGTGCGGGTCGTTATTTTTGTGTACTGTGAATGTATGAGGGTGTGCGAATTTAAAATAAGTGGTCAGATGGATTTAAGTGCTTGGATGTATGTGTGTGTTTCTCTAATAAAAAGAAGAAAAGGGCTTAAATCTCAAACTATTCATGCAGAAAAATGCTGCGTCATTAGCACTGCACCTGAATATACACTGGAATCATCATGAACGCATAATAATAACATAATAAACATGTCGTTTTAATACCCTCCTAGGGCTTGAGTGTCCACATATGTGGACAGCACATTTTAGCTCTTAAGTGGCTATTTAAAATACTTTTGATTGTTTTATCTTTATTTATTGTTTATTATTGTTTAATTAAAAGAATAATTAAACAATCTTTTGAACATCAGTAATCAAATTATTTGCCTTAATCTAAATAAGGCGATAATATGATTTAAGGAGTTTATGCGAGTTGCTTTTTAGAATGGTCCGGTCACGATCCTGTTTTATATGTAATAGTACATAGTTCGACTAACGTCATTACATCGCCACACCATCCAATGTTTCTTCTAGAGTTTTGTGTAATTTCGGGTGTTTCATTTTTAATTTTTCAACTTTAGATATAGTTGGGAAATTTCACTTTCTTTCAGCAACATTTCATTCATGCCACCGTGACAAACTCTGAGGTGTTGGATGCGAGTATGAAGCAAGGACTGCTGGGAGAGTGTTGCTTTTAATGAAATTTAATACTGCGCACATTATTGAAACAGAACTTCGGCATTTCACAGACCGCATAAACGTGTGTTTGGTGATGATGACGGGTGTGAGGAGTCTCCAGGAGTTCACAGTGTGAATGTAGAGAATAGTGTCAGACAGCCAAGTGTCTATGGAATATCCTGTTGATTAAAATCCTACATGATGGTAATAGTTTGATTGTGTTTACATGTCTGTACTACACTTCAATAATGCAGCTAAAATAGAAATACTCCATGCCTTAATTGATTTGTTTAATCAGATTATGACTTTAGTTGGATAAAGGTAATCCAATATCTGTTTACTTGGTAAACTCCTAATCAGAGTATTGTCTTAGTCATATTAAAATCAGAGTATTGGTGCCCATTTAAACATACTTACTGATGTGTTTCTTTAATTAATTAATATACAGGGAGCACTTTTTCCATACACATTACATACTGTGCCTTTACGACATTGACCAAGGTGAATTCAGGCATCATGTTTAAGCAATCATGACAGGCCTAAACCAGCCAAGGTATCAGCACACTAGTGCTTGTTGACCTGTTCACAGAAATATATAATTTTTTTCTTTATTTTGGGTTTAGTTGTGCATTTCTTTTCCTTTTTTTTTTTTTTTTTAGATCTCACAGTTCTGCATTTATCAGAGCATGTAATGGTGCTTCAAACCATACATGTGAACTTTACCTAGCAAGTTATTTTCAAGCACTTAATATAAAGCATGACTCTTGTTTTGGACAAACTGGATTATTCACTTTACCTTCAGCAGCTCACCATGTTTCTATTTTTCAGATGTACTCATCAAATTTGATATACTTCGAGCTCACCATTTCACATCTTTACTAAAAAGACACTATGGGGCATTATCACCAGACACAGCATGCCCGAATAAATCAAGTTATTCGTGCATAAATAGGCGCGTGAACATTGAGTTTACCCACTTCATTGGCGTGTCAAATTCACTTCACAATAGACGCGGATTTCTGTTATGGATTCACGTGACTAACTTCGTTACTAAATGGCTAACATAGATTTTATTGAGATAGCAGCTGTGCTTTGTGCTTTAGGAAGCCTAAAAACTGCGTAGATTTGTTCGGCGCTGTGTCGCACTAGATCAGGGTGCGAATTTATACATTGACAATCAGGAGGGTCAACTTTTTCAGTATAATTATTTTATGTTATACATGCTTCAGTAAATCAAATTAAATGACATCTATTTTGTTAATGTAACATTTACTTTTTCAGTGTTTTGTGGGATACTTTGTGTACTCGCAATATTCTGTGATTAGCCGTTGCAGAGGTTATTGTAGGTCAAACAATACAAACTTACTCCAAGGGCCATTTATATCGAAGTTGATATCAAATTGAACACTGGGAGAACATGCAAACTCCACACAGAAATGCCAACTGATGCAACCGGGGCTCGAACCAGCGACCTTCTTGCTGTGAGGCGACAGGCCTACCCACTGCGCACATGCCACTCACTTTTAGGCTATTTGTAGAAACAAACACCTATTTTACAGGAAAAGGGTTTTGTGAACACTTACCATGTCTATCGGCTTAGATTAATTGACGCGAGTATGCATTCACTATGGTATAATCCATTATAGGGGTGGTCAATTGTCTATTTATATTATCTATTATTTAATTAGTAATATTAGTATTTAAGATGCAAATCAGAGCAAACTACAACTTACTATTTTAGACTACTGACCCCCATACATGTTTTAACGTTCTACAGGGGGGGATCAAGCATTAAATAGGGGTCAATCCCCCCTAAACCCCCCTGTAATTCGCACCCTGCACTAGATCCTTTCTGAGGTGCACACAGCTCTGAGTGTTCATCAACTCCTCCAGAAACTGTACCTGGATGATGCATGCTTTCAGCAGTGTTTCAGACTTAGCCCAGGCCAGTTTGTTGACCTGTTGTACGGTGTCAGCAAGAGAATTTCCCCTCAGGACACAAACAACAAGCGCTACGTCATAATCACGCCCCTACAAGAGCAAGTTCCTGATTTGGTTAACACTGTCCGAATGTCCGCTGAAGTTCAGACTTTCCAACTCGAGCGATTGGATGTCTATTCATGTCTTTGCATTTACTTAACATGTAAATCACTCGTGCTTGATGCTTCCGCATCTGGTGTGAACGCACCGTAACAGACTTAGTTTTTTTTCCATCTAAGGGAGGTAACCAGTGATGTAACAAATTACAAATACTCAAATTACCGTAATTGAGTAGTTTTTCAACAGAAATTGTAATTTACTACGTAGTTTTAAAAGGGAGTACTTTTACTTTCCCTTTGAGTAAATTTTTAGTGCAGTATTGGTACTTTACTCCACTACTTGCTTTAACCTGCAGTCACTACTTTATTTTTTACTTGTCTAAGGGGATTAGAAAAATCAGTTCTGAGATTCCTGTCCAATCAAATCACACATAGAAGGTAAATTGCATCATAATAAACTACCTCAAGACATGGGCACTTTATAATTGCAGCAAACTGTTTGTAAGCATTAAAAGTGTCCAAGAACATGTTCAAAATCTTTACACGCCATGACCCAGAGACTGTTTAGATGCATGTCACTGATGAGAAGATGACTAATGTTTACTGTATGATGACCCAAATGGCTATAAACACTCAGCGTTGTACCCCAACGTTGTAGGGATATTGCATTTTGTTTGTAAATGAAAATTGGGTTGACATCTGAACCCATTGTCAGGCTGACATCAATGTCCAACCTAAAATCAACCAAATATCAACGTCTAATGATGTTACAGCTTGACGTTGTGTGGACATTGCCACTATGACATCGTCATCATCACCGTTGGATTTTGGTTGCCAAACCTGACGAATAAATGTCAGTATTTGACGTCAATATGACGTTGGTTTAAGATGTTTGCTCGAAGTTGGATTTTGGTCACTTTCCAACAAAACCTAAAATCAACCAAATATCAACATCATTTGACGCCGTTATTGGACATCAAAATGAAGTTGTCCTATGACGCTGGCTAGACATTTAATTTTGGTCACCTGACATCACAACCTAAATCTAACCTAATATTTATGTCTTATGACGTTGTGGGCCTGCTGGGCAATAACTAAATGCACTACAGAATGTTACGTTTACACGCATCCACAAATTATATGTAAATGCATCAGATTTTTACAGCGTAACACTCACTAGTACTTTTAAAAGCTCTACTTTTTACTCATCCTTTGAGTAATATTTACAACAGATACTTTTAATCTTCTTGCACTACATATTTAGGCAAGTAATGGTACTATAACTTAAAGGGCCACGAAACCCCCTGTCTCAGCAGGGTGTTTTCACACCTCTAGTTTGAAAAAAAAAAAAAAAAAAAAAAAAAAAAAAAGTCAGGAAAGTGGGAGTGTTGGGTGGAGGGAAAGAGGGAAGGACTTGCAAAGAAGGGCGTTTCCATTTGGGCACGCGCTGAGTTTCACAGGCAAAACAAACACACAGACACAGTATGTTTGATACCGCACGGCGAATGGGAGAAATAAATCCTCCATTTCTCTGTAACTTATGTACTCGGTAGGTAGTGTCAGAAAGCCGTGTGTGTATAGACTATCCTGTCACAAAATGCGGCGAAAATCCTGCACGACGGGAATAGTTTGTGTTAACATGTTTACACTTGGAGAGCAGCATTTACAGCGGATCTTTCAGTCTATAATATTGTACTGTAATATTGCAGTGATATTAACATACTGTAAACTTAGTAACTAAATCATTTTGACTATGGTATGTCTTTTAAAAACTGAAAGAGCACTGCTGACGATACAAACTAACTTTGCAATCTGGGTTAAACAAAGGGGATTGATCACACACACTTACCAAATCTGTAGACAGACGATCAAACTGGAGCTGTGTTCTTTTTTTAAAAGGAGACGAGCGGCAAATCCGGATTTCATCATTTCCAGATGCGAAAAGCTCTCGGGTAAAAAATGTTCTTTACAAACGAAAAGAGGGAAAATGAAAACAAAACCTTAGTTGCAACACCGACGACCCTGGTCTCCAAATTTTTGTTCTTTCACTTGTTTTGGCAACACAACGTGGCGTCTCTCTGCCGTCTGAACACTGTAAACAGTCTTCGGAGCTATCATGCATATTAATGAAGTTTCACGTCATGCACAATAGAGCGCGCTGATTGGTTTGAAGCACGTCTTTGTCATGAATTAATGCCACACACTCAGATATGTCACAATGTTCTCGAAAGGACAGACGGCCACTCTCCAGGCTGGATTTACACCTAAGTATCTCATGGCCGTGACGCAGCTTCAAACCGGAAGAACGAATTTGCTCAAAATAACGCAAAAACAACCAATTTTCACTTTTTAGTGCAATATATGTGTCCTATTAGTGTTTATAGCAGCATGGGACACATATATGACTGTCAACAGCTCAAAAAATGTGTTTTGTGACCCTTTAAGTATGACTTTTCAGTACTCTCCACCACTGGAGGTAACCAAAGCACGTAGGTTACTCCCAAACCAAGAAACTGTGCTAGGCTTGTGAAAACCTTTTAATCAAAGCCAACAGCTAACCTTCATTATGTTATTTTCATGTTTATTGCATCTGGGAAGCTATTGCCCAGAGGAATTTATTTTCAAACTAAATCTAACTCTGTTTGTTCAACTAGTTCTCATTGAGTGAATTTTGAGTTTGGAGTTCCAGCAAATTCCAAAGTATTTATCGACTTTTACATGACTTGAGCTGTCAGATTGATTGGCAGCCCGCAAGATAATTAGCCACGAATACGAGAGTGTCGCTTGCAATGTCTTCATCACGGATTTATCCGGGTTCAAACAGGTCATCGTTAATCATCTCTCAGTTTTGTGTTTGATCGAGAGCACTTTTTCCGGTCCACTTTAAATGACCTGCTCATAAATCCCGTTCTCCACTGTTTTATTATTAAAGTCTCTGCTAACTGAGCCAAGTGCAGCGGAGGCGTACGTTATGGAGGTGAACGGCCCCTGAAAGCAGTCTTTGGGTTAAGCTCTTTCATTTCTGGAGATCTGCAGAGAAAAAAAAAACAAGACTGCCAATCAAACGCCCAGCACAGGGAAGGGTTCATAATCTAAACCGTATTAATTTGAGCAGTTTACGAGGGGTCAAGTGAAAAAGAGCTGATCGATTTGAAGTGCTCCGTGCAAATGCTGTTTCTCAATCGTCTGTGGCCCCCGTTCTCTAATTACAATTTGTTTTGCAATATTGAGAAATAATAGCTTTTCCTTGGTTGTCACTTACCCTCAGAATTGCATTACGGAGCTTTGTTTAAACGGGAGAACAAATCGATACCATCTGCCTTCATGTATCCTGATCATCTCTCCTCAGCACAGCAAGCAGCTCTATGACATTGTCAATTGTTAATATCAACCCACACACAAGTCCTATTGATTTTCTGTGTATCTGGGTATTTATTATCTGTGCTGTTTTCTGTGCTGTATCTCCTGACCCTGTGAAGTGGCTGATTTTATCTGCATGAGATATGACAACAAGAAGCTGATATCAGACTGGAGTTGCAGGATGTACTGTATAATGATTTACTGATAGGAATCTTTTGCTGGGTGGTTTCTTGTACAGCTTTGTTGAAAAGCACACTTGCAGTGATGTATTTGTGAACAACATGTACCGAATGGTTAGTTCAAAGGTTGAGTAAATATTTTTTTTAGTATTTATATGTTGTGTATGTATTGTAGATGTATTGAATACTGTATGTATATACACTCACCAGCCTCTTTATTAGGTACACCTTACTAGTACCAGGTTTGTGCCACCTTTTGCCTTCAGAACTGCTTTTAACCTTCGTGGCATAGATTCATCAAGGTACTGGAAATATTCCTCAGAGATTTTGGTCCATATTGACATGATAGCATCATGCAGTTGCTGCAGATTTGTTGGCTGCACATCCATGATGCGAATCTCCTGTTCCACCACATCCCAAAGGTGCTCTATTGGATTGAGATCTGGTGACTGTGGGGGCCATTTGAGTACAGTGAACTCATTGTTATGTTCAAGAAACCATTCTGAGATGATTTGTGCTTTGACATGGCGTGTTATCCTGCTGGAAGTAGCCATCAGAAGATGGGTACACTGTGGTCATAAAGGGATGGACATGGTCAGCAACAATACTTAAGTAGGCTGTGGCGTTGACGCGATGCTCAGTTGGTACTAATGTTGGTACTAAGCCTGAACCGTTGATGCAAAGCAGGATGGATCCATGCTTTTCATGTTGTTGGCGCCAAAGTCTGACCCTACTATCCGAATGTCGCAGCAGAAATCGAGACTCATCAGACCAGGCAACATTTTTTCCAATTTTCTATTGTCCAATTTGGTGAGCTTGTGTGAATTGTAACCTCAGTTTCCTGTTCTTAGCTGACAGGAGTGGCATCCGGTATGGTCTTTTGCTGCTGTAGCTCATCCGCCTCAAGGTTTGACGTGTTGTGTGTTCAGAGATGCTCTTCTGCATACATCGGTTGTAACGAGTGCTTATTTGAGTTACTGTTGTCTTTCTATCAGCTGGAACCAGTCTGGCCATTCTCCTCTGACCTCTGGCATCAACAAGGCATTTGCACCCACAGAACTGCCGCTCACTGGATATTTTCTCTTTCAGGCCATTCTCTGTAAATCCTAGAGATGGTTGTGCGTGAAAATCCCAGTAGATCAGCAGTTTCTGAAATACTCAGAGCAACTCAGCTGGCACCAACAACCATGCCACGTTCAAAGTCACTTAAATCACATTTCTGTCCCATACTGATGCTCAGTTTGAACTGCAGCAGATTGTCTTGACCATGTCTACATGCCTAAATGCATTGAGTTGCTGCCGTGTGATTGGCTGATTTTAAAAATTTGCGTTAAGCAGTTGGACTGATGTACCTAATAAAGTGGCCAGTGCTTTTATATTGCATTTTTATGTGAATATAATTGTTGACTTTAAAGACAGTTCAACCAAAAATAAAAAAGACTTTTTATCATTAATTATACTTTCATTTTTGGTTCATGTTTGGAACACGAATTAAGATGATTTGGTGAATTCTGAGAACTCCATAAACACCAAGGTTGCTTTCACACTTGGTTCAATTGTCTGGATTGTACCTAAGTATGATTGTGTCCCCGCTTGCCACCTTCTCAGTTGTTTTTTGTTTACACTGTCTTTTTTCCTTTTAACCCCAGTACGCTTGCGTCCTCGAGCTGCTGTTGTATGTACGGCTGTTGCTAGGTGATGGACACTAAAGCAAAGCGCCAAAATGGAAAGACGCATGCACATCATGGTCATTTTGCTTTTTACTGAATCTTTTGGTTTTGGACGTACAGAAAGCAACTCGTGTCCATCTGGCGCAAAAATATTATAAACATTCAGAACATAACGCGATGTCTGCAGAAGCTGTTTTTGGAGAAGCAGACATTATCACTGTGATTGCCCTGGCTCAGCCCCGCTTGTCACCAATAAATAAACAGATAAACAGACACACCCACACACACACACTCGAACATTATTAAAATGATAGTTTGTTGTACAGTTGGTGGTTCACTTCTGTTATTTGGTAGGATTGCATTCATACTAGAAGTGAACCGGACCACAGTTCGCGTGAACTGTACCCCAGATGACCTCTTTCAGGCGGACTTGGGTACAGTTCACGGGTGTGCACCCGAGTTCAGAAGACCGCGTTCACACTAGCTAAACGTACCATACTCTGACGTCAAACAAACCCGGGTGTGGACCGAATGTGCTAGTGTGAAAGGACCCTAAGAGTCATGAAAAATTTAGCCCAGAAAAGTACCACAAACATCATCAAAACATTACATGTGTCACTAGTGTTTGAACTGTTAGGTCATGAAGCTATGAGAATACTTTATTCAATAGCTTTTTCCCATCAATACAGGACAGTTTTTGAGTTCTTTGACAAGGAAGTGAACTCCCCTTCATCCCAGTAAAATGGACTGTATGAACACTTTTTATTTATTTATTGATTTAATTAATTTATTTGTTTATTTGTATTTATTTTTAAATATATATTTTTTATTCATTCCATAATTCATTTATCTTCGGTTTAGTACCATTATTCATCAGGGATTGCCACAGCGGAATGAACCGCCAACTTATCCAGCATATGTTTTACGTAGCTGATGTCATTCCATGCTGCAACCCAGTACTGGGAATTATTTTATTTATTTATTCATTTATTTGTTTATTTATTTTTTATTTAATTTTATCCAGCATACAGTATGTTTTACGTAGCGGATGCCCTTCCATGTTGCAAACCAGATACTGGGTGTTTGTTTGTTTGTTTTTGTTTTTTGTTTGTTTGTTTTTTTATTTTATTTTATCCAGCATGTTTTATGTAGAGGACGCCCTTCCATGTTGTAACCCAGTACTTGGAATTTATTTTTATTTTATTTGATAATTTAATTTATTTATTTTTTTTTTTTGAGAAAGAGAAAGGGGAACAGAGCTTGAATTGACTCCAAATTGTATTGTTTTATTTATTTTTTTAATTAATACGTATCAGACATAGTTTGAAACGTGTATGTACGTGACACATTTTTGGGATATGAATAAAAAAATAAATAGTCTTGTAGAAAAATGTTGGACCTCACTGTAAAAAATTCAGGGTTCCACACAATTCCTTCATGTTGTCCCAACACAAACTTGATTGAGTTGTTTTTTTTTTTTTTCACAAGTTTAAGTGGATTGAACAAAACAATGGAGTTATCTTAAAATTAATTAAGAATTGTATTGATTCAGCTTACTTTATATATGTAATTTGAACAAGCAGCAAAAGTATATGTATTTTGAGTGTTCAGTATGCAAAGACCTCTAATTTGTGTCCAGATATAACAAAAATCAACCAGTAGTACACTGTAAAAAAAATCTGGGTTCCACACAATCAATTTTTGTTGAGACAACACGAAGGAATGAACTTTTATTGTTTTTTTTTTTTAATTTTAAGTGGATTAAATGTAAACCAATTAAGTTGTCCCCCAAAAAACCTCAAGAATTGTGTTCTTTCAGCACAATTTAAATAAATAGCTTGAATAAACAGCAAAAGTATTTTATTATTTTTTTTGTGTATCCAATTGAAACTTTTTCAAAATACATGCAGTATACAAAACGGAATTAAAAATTTCACAGGTTGAAAACTTTTATTCCCCAAACAACCCATATAAAACAGTATTAAAAAAATCTAAAATCTAAAAATAAACAATGAGTACTATTGTTATTGTACTTACGCAGCTGTTTACAGGTTGCTTAAGGTTGTCACTCCCCTTGCAAAATTCTTATGTATGGAATACTAACAGAAGGGGCGATGCGGTGGGGCAGTAGGTTGTGTGGTCGACTCACAGCAAGAAGCTTGCTGGTTCGAGCCTCGGCTGGGTCAGTTGGCATTTCTGTGTGGAGTTTGCATGTTCTCCCCATGTTTAAGTGGGTTTCCTCCGGGTGCTCTGGTTTCCCCCACAAGTCCAAAGACATGCGATTATAGATGAATTGGGTTAGCTAAATTGTCCGTAGTGTATGAGGGTGTATGGTTGTTTCCCAGTGATGGGTTGCAGCTGGAAGGGCATCCGCTGCGTAAAAACGTATGCTGGATAAGTTGGCTGTTCATTCCGCTGTGATGACTCTAGATCATGGATGACCAACCCTGTTCTTGGAGATCGACCTTCCTGCAGATTTCAGCTCCAACCCTGATCAAACTCACCTGAACCAATTAATTAGAACCCGAGGAGCGCTTGATAATTACAGCCAGGTGTGTTTGATATGGCTACAACTAAAAAAACTGCAGTAGATCTCCAGGAATAGGGTTAAGCACCCCTGCCCTAGATTAATAAAGGGACTAAGCTGAAAATTTTTTACATTACAGTTTGTTCCTTTGCACTTAATAGAGAAGTACATGGTAAATTCAATATACTTACGTTGTACTTTTGCGTGTTGCATATCTGATTGTGTTACCCCCTTTACCCAAACATTATAGTTTGTTCTATTATACCTACACATGCGTTCTTTAAACTTATACTATACTTACACAAAAGTACACCGCCATTTCACTGTACTTGCACAGTATTTTGCGGGTTGTAAACGAAAGCGTTACCGAAACTTTCAGTCAACTCTCACATTCTGTTGGACTGTCCTGCTTTTAATGTCTGTAGAAGGCTTTTTTAAATTAAATGAACTTTCTTAAGGACATTTTTAGCAAAGTATGCTTAATTCTGCTGAGTTATCATGTATTAATGCTAAAAATCGTATTTAATAAATGTATGCATTTGTTTGTTGTTTTTAATTGTATATTTATTAATGAGATGTTCTTGCCATGAAAATAGCCTTTGTTGCTGACATGGCATTAAATAAAAAAAAAAAAAAATCATCATCAGTAGTCTAGTCTACTCTAATGCCATCACATGCCTTTTTTCAGCCACACTTCAAGCGCCTGAACAGAGGTGTAGCGGATCAGCGTCCCGCCAAGATCCCCGCGGTGCAGGCGAGAGGACGTTAGGAACACCGCGGTTTTGCGAGATGTGAATGGAGCGAGTGGGGTGTGATTCAAAGGCCTTGCTGCTGTGGTTGGCTCCGCAGTTGGTCTCCGCTTGATGCACAATAATGACCTGTCAGAGTGGCAGGCCTGGTGCCAGAACCCGGAGCAAAGCTAATCCATAGGGGTTATTCAGCCTAATGAATCCTAACAGCATGCAGGGTACCCACAGGGCCGCGAAACATATCATCCATTCCCCTCATTTGATTTTAACTGACAGAAGTATATTCCGGGGAAGTGGTGATCTTGAGTTGAACTTAAGTGTGTGGCCTTTGTGGTTTCTGCTCTTGGTTGAAGTGTCTGTTTTATGTGCGGTTTTGTCTGAGGGCTTGCGGTTGAAGGCTCATGGAGTGCTGCAGTCTGTGATCTTTAAAAGTTTTGAGTAATGGCTTGTCTTGAAGAAGAGGTCAAGATTGCTGTGCTAGTTTTTATCATGCTTGAGGTGTTTGAGATTGTGCACATCATGGGTCATATGTCAGAATGTATTCCTTAATTTTAAACTAGACCTCTTTACACCAAGAATAATAACTGTATTAGCTTTCAGTGCAACTTTTATAAATTCCAAGTGTAAGTAATGTAGCTCTACATGATTAGGAAGATAGCATTGCGATAGTGAAATTTATTATGATATACGAGAGAGGTTTTTTTTTTTTTTTTTTCTAAATCATTTATGCAAGGATAATTGTAAAACAGAGGAATGGATTATTTCTGATCTAATTCGGGCTTAAAAAAACAAGGTGCAAACATAGACTTTTAATATGACTGAAAACCTGAGCAGATGTTTTAATTTTATTTTTATTTAATTTAAATGTTATTTTTTATTTAATTCAATTTTATTTATTTCATTTATTTTCATTATTTTTATTTAATAGTTTCCTTTTAATTTAATTTTATTTCATTTTTTTATTTTATTATTTTTGTTCAATTATTTAAATTTTATTTAATTTTTGTATAATTTCAATTTTAGTTTTATTTAATTATTTCCTTTAATTTTAATTTTTCAATTTATTTTGTTTTTTAATTTTCAATTTTTTAATTTTTTTTTATTTAAATTTTATTAGAATTTTATTTAAATAAATTTTATTTTGTTTTATTTTATTTTACTTCATTTTTTTATTTTATTTTTAGTTAATTTAATTTTTTTTAATTTCATTTTATTAATAATTATTTTTTTTTTATTCAATTATTTTGATTTCATTTCATTTCAATTTTATTTACATTTTATTTAATTTTACTTTTTAATTTTTATTTAATAATTTTACTTTTTAATTTTATTTAATTTAATTATTTTAATTTAATTTTAATTAAATTAAATTAGATTAAATTTTATTATTATTATTATTATTATTATTATTATTATTATTATTATTTAACAACATTTTTTTTTATTATTAAATTTTATTTAATTATTGCTCGTCTGTCTTTACTTTTTCCATAAGTATATGTTTTCAGTTTTCTTTGTGGCTCTATGGTTCACCTTTACTCAGCCTAGCCAATAGCACGTACTGGGTAAGCAGGTCAAAATACTGTAAGGTGCCATCTGATTGGTCACATTTAGAAAAACAACTAATGCATGCAAAAAAACAAATGCATGACATAACATTATCACATCTCTCTGCGATTTATAGATATTGCATGAACTAGTTTTGTGATTTAATCATGATCAAAAAATAGAAAATAATTTTGTCATGGAAGTTCAGATTTTACTATTAAAATACGGTTAAAATATGCTAAAAAAATAATAATGTCTTTTCCACAATAGTTTATTATAATTAACATTAGGCTTGCAGTGGTTGTTACATTTTTATTATTTGTTTTAGGAGAGAATGACTGACAATACCCTGATAGAGGATTTGATAATCAGATCTTGAGTTTCGCTGATAAATATCTCATGTAAAAGGAGGTCAGTGCCACCAATTTTTACCCTGAACGTGCATGTGATTGTGAAAGGAAGTCATTTCGACACCTTGAGTATTGATAGAGACTCCAATCCACCTTTTATCCATGAACAAGCTTTTGAAATTATAGGAAATCATGAGAGGCACTTTCAGTTTGGGGAAAATCCACTTTAAAGACTGAAGAAAAATAATCATTTCAAATAATCCTTATCTGTCAGTTTGACTGAATGTGCTGATTCTCTTTTATGTACTGCTTTCAGACATCAGGAGAATAGTGTGATGTTTTATTGTCACAGAGCTTAACAGGGATAGCCTCTTTATTGCAAACACTCTTTTCATTCTGCTGCATTCTTCTCTTCATGTTCTATTTTGTTTTCTGTTGCATTCCACTGTAGTAGAGTAAAATACAACATATTGTGCATTTGTGGATTGGTTTCCTAATTTAATGTATAGTAACCTACAACATTCATAAAATATACTCTTCACTACACTGGAAAAAAGCTTTCATTCATCCAATAAAAAAAAAAATCAATAAAAAAAAATTAGGGAAATGGTTCATGTCTAAATTTGATTATTTGACCCTAATGAAAAATAAATACGTTGCCTTATTATTTTCTACCTTCATGAGAACAATTTTACAACCATTTGACTAGTTGAAGAAAGTCAATTAATTTAAACTCTTTTTTTTTTGTTCTAAACAAGAAGATATAGCTTTAATCAAAACAACAATTCCCATAAAATGTCCATTTATCCAATTAAAAATTAAAAAATAAGGTAATGGGTTTACATCTAAATTTGATCACTTGAGCCAATAAAAAATAAATAATTTGCACAATAATACTTAAACAATATTTTTTATATGTCCATGAAAGTACAAAGCAAAGTGAGCTTCTGTTTAATACATATGCACTGACCTGTGTGAATAACCTTAATTTTACATTGGTCAAAACAAATATTTAATTTAAGAGCTGAACTCTTTATCAAAAACATGTATATTTTACTATGTTTTGAACTTAAAATATATATTACTTGAAAAATAAAACAAAAAAATATTTAACTGAAATGAAGTACTGCTTGAAAGATTTTTTTTCAGTGTATGAAGCTCTCAAAAATTGCAGATAAATCTTTTCAATTTATACAGCATTTTCATCTTTACCTTTTAATATTAATTGTAAAATATCATTTTAATGTTTACTGGCTAAGGGTGTATCGAATAATTACGTCACATCATTGTACTTAGTTTTTAAAATAAATTTTATTGCATTCAACATAATGCATTACTTCAGTATGTACAAAAATACAGCTGCACTTTAAATAAAAATGAATAATGAACATTTTTTTATTTATTTATTTTATATATATATATATATATGTATTATACAGTCAGATTTGATTGAGAACATATTTTCACAATCACCAGCGATCTAGCCTGTGCAGATTGCTGGAGAACTACACATCTGCTAATTTAATGAACTACAACTCCCATTAAGCACCTCTCACACCAGTTCCTGATTCCCCCTCATTACACACAGCTGGAAGCTCATAATGGACTAATCAGATGGACCATAAAAACAGCAAACACACTTCATTGCTGATTCTTATGATCTGTAAGTGAGCACGCATGGTCCACTAGACTACATGATATAGAGTTTTTTTCCAACGTTGTCAATCAAACACACATTCATCAGGTCTTTAAACGCTTCTGCAATGTCTGATGCTTTGAATTGCTTTAGTCACGTGAGCTGGGTGTTTCAACTCGCTTTAGTCATGTGACCCGGGTGTTTCAAAACACTTGTGCTTCGGGATCTCGACACTGTGTTGAAATGTCAGTTTTGCATCAGTCATCCCTTCCATTCGTCTCTACTCTCACCAAACTTTTGGATTATATGCACACTCCTGTCTGTTCCTGTTGTAGGCATGGATTTTACTCAGACTTAAATGTGTCCCATAATGAAACAACAAAAGCTCTGAAATTTGAAGAAAAAAGGCCCAGGATAAACTTTGCCCTCTTTTCTGAACTTTCCTTCCCCTATGGTATTGATAAATACTCAGGTGTGACTGGTAATGAGGTTTTGTTCACTATCTTTGATAAATTTAGATTAAATCCCAACAGATCAGTAAATCTTCAAGTCACTGGTTAACTTTGCTCTCTCAGGGTAATTAAAGAGAAGATCGAACTGTCTCAGGGTCGCAAGTCTGTATCCAGACCGGCCTGTAGTGAAGAGCTCTCAAGCTCAACACTATGTATAATTTGGACTGTAATTGGCATGATACACTTCTATCTGGAAAATAAATGTTAACCTTCTTGTTTAATTCTGGATTTCTGGACATCCGAATTTATTGTATCCAGTATATTATGCGGAGTCTGCGCTACCATTATGATGTGACATGATTTTATCGATTTTCAAGGCGCATTTGACTGTACGGAGCAGTGTGGCACAGCAGTATGAAGACCTTTTATTAATTTATTCACTGATATTAGCAAGTTGTATGGAAATGACAAAATTAATTAATCTTTTAGTATGAGTGAGCAGGCGGCAACCAGACTACTTGGGTATTAGTTAACCTTACATCCTCTCACTAACTTCAGAGAGTCGAGATGTCCGTGAGAAGAAACAATACCGGGGCGTGGAACTCTAAGCGGTGTTTGGTCCATAATGAACATACAATTAAGAATATCGGACCCAAGAAAATATCAAAATCTAAATCTAATCAACTAACAATGTGATCAGCTAAAAACTTAAATGGTAAAATAAAAAATTGGAGTCAGATTGAACTCGAGGTTGAAAACCAAATATAAATAAATTCTAATAAATAACACAATTCTTTTCAGAAGTGCTGAAAAGGCTTAAACGCAATTAACTATCGACCATTCATCGGATTCCGTCGTTGGGCTGATAGAATGGAATCTTACACTGTTTTGACGTTTGCCTGCTTGACGATTCTCTTAATAACTGCATTTGGATCCTTAACTTCGTTGTATCTCGACTTCATTACATATATATATAATCCACATTTGGTTAGTCGCTCTTTCTTTACAATCCAACAAAAAGAAAACGCTTAATTCTTTTCCACAGCCCTTGTGATTTCTCCAGCCATCTGATTTTTCCCTTTCTCCCTCTCGGCTCTAACAATTGATGTCAGGCATGTCAAGAGCAGCTCTTCCCCTCTTATGCACGAGCCCACATTTTCCTACTCGTCTGCCAAATTTACTCATCGAAAGGGACCCTGCCTCTGGAGTGCCATAATGGACTTGTCCATCACTTTTTGAGAGGATGAGGATTATAGTGGCCCAGTTGGATTATGGGTGGTTTGATCCATGACTTCCTATCCTCTTCCTATTCAAACACATTAGTCAAGGTGAATAATACAGCCGTCAACTCTGACAGCCTCGCCCGCTATCGTCACTTACTTGCCCTACACCGCCCCAAGTAGCATTGTCTGGAGGACTGACAGCTTTCTTACCATACGTCTCATGGTGGAAGCAGAGACCCAACGTATTTTCCACCGGAGGATGTTTGTCATCCTCTCTGCCACTTTAGAGTGACAAGGCGAGATTGTCTCTGGGCGAACTATGGCGGCAGCTCTAGAGAAATGCATGTGGTGGTTTTTGTTTTGAGTCCCAGGTGAATAACAGTTTAAAGTTGGAGAAATTGAGCTTCTTTGGCTTCCTGACACCCAAGGTGGCTTCATTCTTGTCCAAGTCTGTGATGGCCACACTTCTGACGCAACTAGTGATGACTTCTCTGCTTCATAAAACTTGCTGAAATATGCTTTAACTTTTGTTTGGTGTTAGTGCTTTTAATGGGATATCAAATTGGCAGTGTCACATGATTTCAGTTAACAAGGCTTCATTACTCTACTGTTATTACATCATTAACTTAACAGTAGAGAGAGACTTAGTAGTTGTTGCTTCACGTTTAGGAATTCAGTTGCCAATGTACATGTCTACGTGTACCGCCAACCTGATTTCACCAAGTAGAACATTTTCCTGGATTAACATCTATGCTGATCCTGAAACATTTCAGTTATCAAATCAAAATTAAGGGATACGGTTAAAGTTTTGGCTTATGGTTAGGTTTATGCATGTCTACATGAGTTATCCAATTCCCCTCTGATTTAAGAGAATAATTTACAGTTATGGTTGGGTTTAGTGGTAGGCAATAGGTATGAATTATATTTTCGAACAAAAATGTTTCAGGATCAACATAGATGTTAATCCAGGATCGCATCATACTTGGCAAAATCACACGGGTGACACACGGGTACTTATTTTCCTTGGTTTAAAAATCATCTTTGACCACATGAAATCCCAAAACGGTCTGTGAAGCGATATTAAGTGCAATGGCAAAGCAACATGTGGTAATGCACTGTCATGTTGGTCAATCGAAAGCCTCAAAAAAAGGTTATTGCTTCCAGTTGGCTATCAACTTGGCACATCGACAATTCTTGGTGCATCGACCATTCTAAAGTCAGTTGTTTTTGGGTTAAAATGCTGAATATTGTAAGTCAAATCATTAGTAAAGTAATTCCTCTTGATCCCAGCTTGTGTATATTGGATATTTGTCCATTGAGCATTAATGTGACCAAACATAAAAGATTGCTGTTAATTTTGTTTGCTGGAAGCTAAACATGTAATTGCTTGTTTTTGAAAAAAAGACAGTGGTGTATCTCAATGGTTAAAGGGATGACCTCTTGCCTTGCCTTAGAAAAGATAACCTATTTTTTGAAAAACAAGTTTAATATATTTAGGTCTATTTGGAAAATATTCTATGACTTTTTGGAGAATCTAGATCAAGGCTATTCAACACAAAAATCTAAATACTCAGTGTTAGTTTGTCATGGGGGGCCAGTTCATGAAAAGCATCCCAAGTGAGGGGCCGGAGAGATATGACTTGCAATATAAGTGATGACACAACAGCAATATAAGAGCCCACGTGCTGTATTTTTGCTCCTTAAGACACCCACGTTGGCTTTTTTTACATTAAAACGTTAGCATATTGTATTTTGAAACTACATAAAATCACTGCATTTTACAATGTGGCTGTTTTTTTTTTTACAAACATTTTCAAATGTTGTATTTGTAAAACCAGAAGAAATGTTGTGAACCACAAGAAAACTCCTTATTTTAAAGTTGTTTATTGCTGCTCAGTAACCAAATACAGCACAAAATATTAATAAAACACTTACAATGGTTCATTTCTCTCATTGGACTTAAAAATAAATGAAAAAAGTTTTGATTTAAACGAGTGATAATGAAATTTTACAATAAAAATTAATGACAACAATGAATAAATAATAATAAAAAAATAGTATTTGTCTAATGTTAATTTAAGCTATATATTAGCTCAGAATTTAAATGAACTGTTGTTATCTGCGTTCATACATACATAATCATTTGAATAATTTGAAATTAGTCTAACATATCTTTTGTTTACATTGCACTGAAAGCCATGCACAACTCTCACCACTACAGAGTGAGTTTCTACTGTGTGCATCTGGAGGAGGCAAGTGCCTTGGTCCTCTTGCTAGCCGCGCGCGCGCACTGCTCCCAATATGCGCATGTCTCAATTGGAAATAATGAACTTGCGTGCGGAAAAGACGCAGTATGTGAACGGTCTGCTGCTATAGTTAATTCAATGTGCATGCGTATTAGCCTCAGTATAAGCATAGAACTTTGAACTAGTACACAGTTAGCATAACTTTTAGTTGCAGCAGTTTTGTTCTGTACAACAGAAACGCGCCGTTGAGAAGCCTTTACGATTAATTAACCATAATAAATTAAAGCGTGGTTAATAGTGAAATCAGCCAATCATTGCATCCCTATTAACGGTGCATTGTACAAAAGGCCCTTTCTACAAACATATCCTCGGCTGCTCGCGCCTCTTGCTTAATGTCACTTGACTCACTTTCTGCGCAGCCTTCAACTGCAGCTCGTGCTGTATTGAACAGACACACGTCACTTAACTATAGTGACCGTTTTTCGACTGAACTAAATGCATTTTTGATGTCTTGGTCACACTATTTGGAGGGCCGGAATTGAAATAGCCCTAATCTAGATGGTGACTCTTTTCTTGAACTGATGGACATTAAAAGTATATAGATTAGACAAATGTTGTTATTATTATTTATATATTTTTCTTTTTTCTTTCAAAGTGTATTAAGTTAAACATTTGTCATTGTTCAAAAAATAAATAAAAATACCAGTACCCAGTGCTTTGGTTGCATGTGGATTAACCTGGTAGAAAAAGCTGCTGTTTAGAAAACAACAATAACATGTGGGCAAGGTATTACAGCACTGAATTAAATGTGCTTTATAAATAAACTGTACTTACTGTTTTAAAATGCTTTGAAAAATCAATGGTTGTGGGTATGAGGGGTATCTGCTGTATTTAAAATCTACATGAATAGTGGGTTCACTAGTGATTTCCGGTTGGACTGCAATCTCAAACAAGTTTCATAGTTTTTACCTGATCTTCGATTTAGTTTTGAGTGGATATTTTAATTTTGTAAAATGTAAATAAATATAAAGATAAGTGTTTTTTTGCCCTGTTTAGTTGAGTCCACCAGGGAACAAACAAATGAGCCCTGGAAATTGAAGAAAGTATATTGAGAAACGTAATACTTAGTAATAATATTGATTAGCCTATTGGATTTGATGGATACATTTTTCACCGAAAGGTTTACAATGTTTTTTTTTTAAGCAGTAGTCAACATTGAGAAAAAAAAAAAAAAAAAAAAAAAAAACTTTTAAGTGCTACAAAGACGAGAAATAGTTTTGTTCAATAGTTTTAGGACAACTGATGAAAGGTGATGATTCACATTAAATCTTCACTACTGTGTTTTCGATGCCTGTTTCAGTTTTGCTTTCATTGACTTGGTTTTGTGTTGTGCCATACGTGTTGTTTTGAATGCTTTGAAATGATAAATTGTAATCAAAGCTTTGAAAATCTTCCCTTTCATCACTTGCAACGTCATGAGCAATGCATAGGGCTGACTGTGTGGCCTGTCAGTCACCCCGGCATTCCTCACACCGCTACTCCATTGGTTTCACCTAGTACTGTTGTGGCATCCACCATTAGAGGCTTCACCAGATTATGAATTAAGCAGCTGCTTCCAAAACTCAGAGGGCCACCCGCTCAAGGTCAGCTCCCAGCAGCCAACCGGTGAAATCAGGCATCTGTATGGCAGCCGTGCCATCCATATTTGAGTAGGTTGAAAACGCCATATGAGGTGAGACGGGAAAGGTGAAATTCTGCATGACATTCCACTTTGTTGTCATGGAAACCTGACCTTGATGGTGGGAAAAAACGGGAAAACAATACAACATCTTTTTTTGAGAAGTAAATGAAATGGAATGTGATGGATCACAAATGCAAAACAAATTGCCACTGACTGGAGGAAAGCACAGCTTAAAACTGTCAGAAATTGGACACTACACAATCATTTTGTTTCATTATAAGTCTTGTTTGTTTATATTATAAAATCATCTTTGGTTATTTTTAAATGTAAATATAATATAAATGTTAATGTAGTTTGAAGATATAATTATAGATCTGAATATAAAAGGTAAACCAGGGTATTTAGAAGTCCAAATATACACACAAAATTTGCTGCCTTTTTAGTTGAATCAAATGATCTTTTCTAATCATCTCAACTGACTTCAAACCAAATATATTTAAACATTAACAGAAGTTAAACATTGTATAACAAACTTAGTTCAAACCTTTAACTTAAAGCAACATAAACATGTTGTGTTGACTGTCTTTAAATGTCATTTTTTACTGAGTATAAGTAAATTAAATATTAATTTAATTTGATATTTTCAGATTTATAACAATATATTCAGATTTACACAAACACGCATACATTTTTATTTCAAAGAGCCCCTTTTTTGCATTATAAAAGGTCATATTTTGGTTTTGGTGGTCTCCAACAACAGGCTGATATGCATGCAAGGTCAAAAAACACTTTCGTTGTCTTATGCATTTATTTTTACCTAGCGTTTCATTTGTTCCGATGACCCAGTCTGTTGGGATTGGACGACTGGGTTCAGCGCGAGATAAAGAGAAACGCCCAACACTGCTATGAAGTAGCAGAGTATGTGTGAGCCCAATGCAGGAATACAATAAAGCAATGCAGTTAAACGGTAGCATATTACTCCACTCTTAAACCTAACCCCAAGTAATGACAACACTCATTCAGTATTCATTCAAATTATTTAGAAAATTGACTGCTCAATGCGTGTGTGAGAAACGGCTGATGCTGGCCATAGCAAAGGCAAACGGCAGAGGATCGCGAGATTAGAAAAGTAGTTAAATCGGTAAAGGAAGAAGCATGCATCTCGTTTTCAATGTGGTTTTTGGATGCAATATGCGAATAGCCCATAAAGATTTACCTGAGAGATACAGTACAAGCACTGATCTATAATAAGATAAGTGATAAGTGAAGTGATAAGTGAAGTACACAAAATGAGGCAACAATTTTAACTACACTTACATGTGTACATGAACTGGAGGAAGAAGAAACTGGTCCATATGAACTTTAACAGTCACTGACAAAGTCCCTTTCAAAATCTGACAGTCCAGTACACAATAGTTTCTACTGCTGCTTCCTTTAATAGCAAAGACTGATGAATCCCACGTTGCAGCATAGGTTATTGTATCAAAAATCAGAAAAATTACAGGAACAAACAACAGTAGGTTGGCTGTACTGTAGTATTGTTGTGAAAATGAACTTTAACCCTTTATTCCCTGCAACCAAATCTCCATCTGTCAGTGATCGTCATCTTCGTGTCATGATCAGTGTTGGGAGTAATGAGTTACAAAAGTAATGTATTACAGTAACGCATTACATTTTCCTGTAACGCAGTAGTGTAAGGCATTACTAATACATTTTCAGTAATATTTTACTCAGTACAGGTTCAGTAACGCATGCGTTACAACAAACTTCTCTCCCGCATGACATTAACAAATAAAAAATACCGCAGTTTTATTTCCTCTTGGTGGTAAGTGAACATGCGTGTGTGTTGTCATTAATTTCCCTCTGGCTATTGGAACTTTTTACTTTGAACGCGGAATGATTTCAGCCTCTGAGCTCAAGGTCCGGGGCTAGTGGCTCAGCCCGGTTCGCAGTAATGTTAAGCCCTAACGCAATGCGGAAAATAGATGAAAATGGCAGAAGACATTGCATTCGCGAGATGGACAAACGAGCGAAAGCTGCGGTTTCCTCTGTTCGTGGACAAAACTCCTCGCGTGCACTCAAAACACTGTCTGCTCACGTGCGAATGATCTTCTCTCGCTCCGTCAGATGATGCAGACTCACAATTTGTGCCTTGTTTCCTCTTTTCGTGCTTTTGCTCTCCAGGGATCCTCCTGTTAAATTGTTATCCCAAGAATGTTGATATGGTTTATATATTGCTACACTATTTACCTACAGGTTAAGGTGAAATCTATAATAAATACTAGTGTTTTGCGTGTTAGGTAGGTATACTGCCTATGTTTTAGGCTATTATTATTTACAACTTGTTAAAGAATGCTTCAGCATACTGTAGTATTAAGAATAGTGAACTCATAAAATGAAATACAAAGTTTTACTACAGTAAAGTGTGGTGAATTGTAGTATAATATACCCTATATTGTAAAAAAAAAACTACAGCATTGGGTCATTTGTTTATATTACACTTGTTGTGTTACCATAGCAACTATAGTATTACCACAACAGATTAACTTGTGTGTTCAGGGGCCCTGTGGAACAGCTTCTCCTCAAAATGAAGAGGATGACAGGGAAAATGTCCTCCACAATCTCATCAACAATCAAATCAAATCACTTTTTTTGTATTGTCACATCATCAGCAGCACGTGTGCTATGATGAGTGAAAAGCTTAGGTGCTGGCTCCAGACAGTGCAAATACAACGACAGTGCAAAATACAGACAGTGCAAAATACAGACAGTGCAATTCCACAATGTGGAAGACAGCAGAGACGAGTTCACTTTATTTTAGTTGCCATGATAAAATGGGATTGATAGTGAGATTTATTTGAAGAGTGAATAGTACAATAGACTATAATACCATATCAAGTGTTTCCCTATTTTCTATGACAGTAACATTTCTGCTTGCGTTCGTTATATTTTTGTTGAAATGTTTTTGATTTGATTAGTATAGTTGACTTTTTAGATGTTTAATAAATGTATTCTTTACATCCAACGTCTATTCTCTGTGTCTAAGTGTTTGAAACTGGAAATATCTCATCATAAAACATACAGCCAAAAATGTTATGGTTTATTAGATAAAAAATTATGTCTATTTTGGTTATTGTTAATAAATAGTGCACCAATATAAATCATATCAAAAAGCACGAGAAGAAGAGGGAACACAGGACACAAATTGTGAGTCTGCATATCTCACTGAGCGAGTGTACTGAGAGTGCACAAGAAAATTTGTGTGAGAGCAGTGCATATTTGAGAAAACGTGAGTTTGTGTGCCAGCAGCGTATATTTGAGAGCTCGCAAGCAGTTTTGTTCACAAACAGAGGAAATCGGTGCTCGAGCATTATATTGAGTGAGCTATGTTCATTATGCTCACTTTGTGCATGACAGTTTTGTGTTGTGATCCACTTGAATTTAAAGTAAATACAATAATGGCAACAATAAGAAGAGAAAAGAAATTTGCATTTTGTCATGGCATTGGAGTTTACATATAGGCCTGTTGTGTCTAATAGGAATATAGGCAAGCTATTCACAGATATTGCCAGATAACCACTTTTCCTCTACCATACTTTTAACAGATCATTTGTGAATCTGACTGTCATCCTTTCTTGCATTGTCTTGGATAGCCTGTATAGGTCACAGTCATTCTGCTACACCATATTGCTTTCTACTGGATGTAAAATGCTCTGCAGTACATTTGATCATTTTATAATGTTAAGTTCTAATTCTGTAGTAATTTTGGTGAAAGTAACTAGTAATATGAGTAATGTAATATTACAATTTTGAGACAGTAATCTTGTAATGTAAGGGATTACTTTTAAATAACAGTAACAAGTAATCTGTAATGTATTACAGTTTAGAAGTAACTTGCACAACACTGCCCATGATCCCCCGCACTCCGCTAGTGTCTGAAGGGAAAGGTGCGATCACGTTTTACCGGATCCGGCACTACATATTTGGTGATGTACCGTATTGACATCGACGCGTTCAGGCAAAAAATCCGAACCCAAAATTATTCCTATGTGACTCTGAGTCGACTATTTTGTTAAAGAATCAATAGTTTTAAACACTATGCACTTTTAAATTTTTACCTCAGCTGGATGTTTTCATTTACTTAGTGCTGTTACACACTACATGGAAGGTCATTTTCAAAAACCCATAATATAAAATAAAAAGCTAATCCTGTAGCATATAGACTACCCATATTATATAAATAATAAATGCATGTTATTAATATTATTTTGAAAGAAGTGTTTAAAAAGGATAAACTGAATCCAATAGACAACAGATTTATAAAATGTCACAACTTATCTGAATATACAAAGACTTGAAATGAGTGGCCACCGACATCTGATGACTCTTAACAACTCTAGGACAAGGAAGCCATTTTAGAGGATTTCCAGCCTGAACATATTGCACCTGTTCAATTATTTAGCCCCACTCTGTGGCTTGGCTCCTCACCACACTGAAAGCTGTAGCTACCTATTAGAGCCCCGCATGTCACCGAAGCAGGTCAACCTCCCTCAGCCTTTACTTGTACAGTATTACTTTCACATTCATCGCTGTCTCATTATCTCACCACAAAGCGTTCACACGTGCTTTTATTTATTTATCTATTTTCCATCTGAGTGTTTAAACACTGCCGAGGCACACTGAGTACGGCGGGTCAGATGTCGGGGTGAAAACAAACTCTTAACTGCGACTCTTAGCGAGAGGTCAGGCGCTTGTTTCTCCATTGTGTAATTATAAGCTAGTATATCTCCCGTTTGGCCGTCAACCTTTGCTTTATCTCGCTCGACACACTGATGCTGTCTGTGATAAACACTGCGAGTAGATCCTTTAATACCTCCTCCGTTCTGTCACCTTTGATATACTTTACCTGAGCGAGAGAAGACCTAGGTAACTCACAACACTTATCTTTCCCCTGAGGATTTATAACCTTCAGTCAAAGTGTTCGTCAGTTATTAATAGACCATCACAGTGTTTAAATCATGTTTATGGCTGCAATATCTGATCAGAATGTGTAATTACCTTCACAAAATCTTATTCTCTTGTTTGTCAATCTGGTTTATTGAAAACACCACTTGGGGGCAGTGTTGAAGTGAGGACTTTATTTTTTTCTGTGCACTGGAATGAGGAAATGTGAAAGGTTTGGGGTTGCACTTTGCTAAACTGCTGTTTGACCCCATGGAATGTTATAGTGCAAAGGTCCTACACCTCTCGGATCTGTCAGATTATTGGGTATTGAGATTTTGGAGGATGTATTGCTCTGGGGTTGCTTTTCTTGTAGATCAGATTTGCCTAAAGTGTCAGGATTCTTAAAAGAGATGGAAATGAAAGTAAATAAGTCATTTGTTGACTGTAAGGATAGAGCAATGAAATGAATTTTGACAGTGGGGCCTGGATTATTTGGCTTTTGAAAATATCGAATGAGAAATGTTTGAGGAATCTTGATTTTTGAGTGTTTTAGAGGCTTTGAGATTTGATTGATTTTGTTTTTTTGTTTTTTTTTTGGCATATCTGCCTGCATTTTGATGTGGAAAAACTAAAGATGCACTAGGGTGAGTATTTCAAGGAAGAACATATTGGACTTTATTAAAGGTTATATTAATTCCTTTTGTACTTTTTCTTTATTTAATTCTGGCTACTATATATGCTGAACCCAGGAAAAATTATTAAAAATAAATTTGAAAGTTGGCAAATGCCTAATTTAACCTTTTATTTATATATATATATATATATATATATATATATATATATATATATATATATATATATATATATATATATATATATATATATATATATATATATACGGTTGCAATCAGAATTGTTAGCCCCCCTGAATTATTAGGCCACCAGTTTAATTTTATCCTCACTTTCTGTTTAATGGAGCCCCCCAACACATTTATAAACATATCAGTTTTAATAACTAATTTCTAATAACTGATTTATTTTATCTTTGCCATGAAAATATTTTACTAGATATTTTTCAAGAAACTTCTATACAGCTTAAAGTGACATTTAAAGGCTTAACTAGGTCAATTAGGTTAACTAGGCAGGATGGGTTAATTAGGCAAGTTATTGTATAATGATGGTTTGTTCTGTAGACTATCGGAAAGAAATATAGCTTAAAGGGGCTAATAATTTTGACCCTTAAAATGGTTTTTAAAAAATTATTTTATTCTAGCCGAAATAAAACAAAAGGCTTTCTCCAGAAGAAAAAATATCATCAGACATAATGTGAAAATTTCCTTGCTCTGTTAAACATCATTTGTGAAATATTTTAAAGAGAAAAAAATTCAAAGGGGGTTTAATACTTCTAATTGCAACTCTGTATGTATGTATGTATGTATGTATGTATCTATGTATGTATATATGTGTGTGTGTGTGTGTGTGTGTATGTATGTGTTTGAAAATGCTCATTTATTTTGACTGGTGGTTCTATGAAGAAAGATAGCAGACATTTCCTATCCTAATTATTCCTAATTTAATTCAGAATCTACCATTGAGAATAATTAGAATATTACACTATAGCTTTATCCTGGCATTGTAGTCAGACAAAGTATTGTTCATTCTTGATCACAGTGAAAAGAATGGGTACAGAAAATGAATACACCAGTGGTTATTAATTTACATTTAAAAAAAAAAAAAATGTTTAAGGATTATTTACTAATCTTCCGATGTTTGCTGTTCATTTCACCACATGGTGTGTGTTAGGAATGTGCGTCTCAGGACTGATATGCATCTCGATGCATAAAGAAATTAAAGATACAAATGAATCCAATACTCGAGATCCCACTTTGTGTTACCCCTTTAAGAACCAATATCCAAATATGTGCACATCGCAGACCAGATGTTGGAAGTCCTGCGTTGCTTTACCACTAGAATTCTAAACATTTGTTTTCTATGAGGTTACAAATCAAGTACGAACAACGACCTCACAATCAGCATCTGTTTGTGTTGCCTAGCAACATATTTACAATGTGGTCATTTTTAAGATTAAAAAAAATAAATCAGTGCTACGAATAAGGTTAAAAATAGTAAAATCACTAAAATGGAAGAACAATCAAATTTTAAGTAATTAATTTGATATTAGGACTGCACTGTACTAGCCTACATTTTATTTGCTCATTATAATACGCCTGTGATATGGTTCATAACTCACATTTCACAGGAATAAGGAGGCGGAAAACCTGGAAACGTTTAAATACTTCAGAAAACATAAAAATAAACATAAAACAAATGGGCACTTGCAGTCCCTCTTGTCTGACTTCCTCTGAACTGAAAGCCAAACAAAACACAAGCTCCAGGCCTGGTTCTCTCGCATCTTCCTTTGTCGTCATTACCCCTTTTATACTTCCACTCCTCCTGTGGAACTCGAGACAGGTGGTGCATACAGGTGACGCTCATCAGTGCTTCCATCACCAACCTTGTTCTGTTCTTACGGCTCTCGGCCACGCCCCCCCTAAGGGCAACTCCCTTTACAGTTACTACTACCATAAAAATATACCAATATGTACTTCTAAAATTCTAAAGAAGGCACATTTTAATGTTAACAACAAATGTTTTATAAAAATTCTAATTGAATTGTACTGCATTCTATCTGTATAATGCTCATGCGCAGACTCCTCCCACTCCTAACAGCCAAACTGATCTATTTGCAAGACTTGTGTTTAAAGATGAAAAATATATACAATACCTGTGACATGTCAGTTATGCACTGAGGAAGACACAAAGTCAAAAATTTGGCTATTTCACATGCTACAATGATTGATCAATAATTAACATTAAGAATTTTAATCCCTGTTGCTCCTTATGTCCAGGTAGCGTTGCAATGCGCATCTCCACACAGCAGTGATGAAAGTATATGCACATAAGAAACAGTTTAGATTGGAGAAATCAATTTATCGGTCATTATTAAACAATTATTGTGCATAAATTGGTTTTTACTGGGAACTAAAATTGCCCGAAGTGTATGTGTGTGCTGGAAGGGCATCTTCTGCGTAAAACATATACCAGGGTATTGGCGGTTCATTCCACTGTGGTGACCCCTGATAAATCAGGACTAAGCCAAAGGAAATTAAATAAATCAATGGATGTTTTTTATTATGCAATTATGTTAGGAGCAATGCATCGCAACTTTTATCCGATCCTCACTTTTTAAACCAATGCATCTTCCCATACCTAGTGTCTACATTTGAAGGAACATCTTTTTTTGAAATCCACATATTTAGCTCTGTAGATCAAATCACATCCAGCAATCATTGTGCTGCTGAGGACAGGAATTTTCTTTTCACTCTGACAAACTAAACCTGATTATATTTTGTCCCTTTCCCACTGCACATTGAACCCTCGTCAATGAACCCACAATCAGTTGTCGGGCCTTTCGGGTCTTAAAAATTGATGTTAGAATACATGTACAAGTCTATGAATCTCCTGGTCATCCACTTCCTGATAGGGCCAATCATAGATTTCCTCACGGGACCCAAATAAATGCTTTTTTAGAAATGAACAGAAGGCCAGGAAAGATTGAATCCTCTCTCTGTGAGGTGAGAATGGGGTGCATCTCTGGAAATAGTCAGTGATAGATGAGATACATGGAGCACGACAGTCTGGCCGGGTCTCCAGCCAAGCTGAATCAGACAAACCGTCTGCTTGTTTGTGTGTGTGTGTGTGTGTCTGTCTCTGTCTATCTTGCTCACGCATCTCTCTTTGCTCTGCTTACAGTAACCTTTTCTACAACTGATTACTTACTAGCAACAATACATCTATATTGGTTTGTGCTGCATGCTCGGATTTTAACTTAATGAGTGTGCGCTTAAGCAAAACGCTGCGCTCACTTGTTAAACGCTGGCCTTGGGACTGCTTCCCTGGAGCTCCCTGCCATTTTAAAGAGCACTTTTTTTGTATCCAGCCTGCAAAAGTGCAGCAGTAATTAATACGTTTGTATATTTCATATAATCTGTTTTTCATTTCATAGACACAAGTGATTGCTGGCTGCACTGAATGAGAGTTTAAATTAAAGGTTTGTCAACACTGAAGGCTGAGTATTGGTTCTGATTCACAAGCTTTTAATTAAATACTTTAATTTAAAACTAGAAAATGAAATTTGGTTCCAAAATACCTACCCAGGGGAAATGTGTATTTACATTACACTCAAAAAAAATAACTCATTGGATAAACTCCATTTAATTGAGGGCAGGATTTCCATCCAATAAATTTTGTTTAGCACTAACTAAAAAAAAAAAAAAAACCCCACACAATTAAATACAGTTGAGTTGCTCCAACATGATTTTATCAAATAAAAGTTGAAATACATTTGTATTTTTATTTACCTTAATCTCAGGGGTCTGATAATATCATGCATGTCTACACTGTAAAACATGCAGGGTTCCACACAATTCATGTTGTCTCAACACAAATCGATTAAGTTAACTTAACACTTTTAACAAATGTATGTTAATTGAAAAAAAAAAAAAAAAAGTTGTCCTAATGAAATCTTAAGAATTGTGTTTCAGCTCATTTTAAATATGTAGTTTGAACAAGCAAAAAAAAAATTGAGTGTAATGTCGTACATTTTGAAGTCTCTTCGTTTTATTTGAAGTTATCCTAAATGAACGAAAAGAGCCATTTTAAGCAAATTTCATGAATTACATATACAGTTGATTGAGACAGATTTTTGGACTGTTATTGCTCACTGAGCAAAGCAACGAACTGCATTTCTGCTAATTAAGCTGTCAACACCCAAAGCATGGGTGCTTCTGCAAGGTGGTAATCTCAAAACTCAAAGCATTACATGAAAATCTTTTAAATCTTCAAACTAATGTGAAGATTAAACTCTAACAAGTCTTTCTATTAATCTGAAACACCCAAGATTACTTTTATTATCCCCTAGCCAAATATCCTAGCCAGGTAGTTGGACCAACACTATTCCTTTATGTTGTCCCAACACAAAATGCTTAGTTAACTTAATGGTTTACAAATTAAAGTGGACTAAACATAAAACCAAGAAATTGGTCAAAGAAATGACATGAATTGTGTCGTTTCAGCTCATTTTAAACAAGTAGTTTGAACAAGTAGCAGTAATAATTTTTTGAGTGTACATTTGTTATATTTAAGTTGAATTTTGCACTATGCCTTGTCCTAACAAGCGAAGGACAAACAATTTGGCTGTCTGCACCAAACGCAACACAACAGAAACATTTAAATATCAGCCACTGCCCTGCTAAAGAAACAGGAAAGGCTTTTAATTTAATTAATACATAAACCTCTTTAACACTATTGAAAGGCTACTGAGTGAGCGATGTTGTTAGTTTGCAGTCACACTTCTGACTCTCATTTTCAAACCCTCTGCTATTTTATTTTCAAAGTGTGACATGAACTATCTGATGATCCTTTTAGTAGAATAGCAAGAAATGTCATGTAAAATGGTTTTAAACTCGCATTTGTAGCATTTAACACCTGAATAAAGCACATAATCTGTACCTGAGGTCATC
Source organism: Danio kyathit (assembly GCA_903798195.1). NCBI lineage: Eukaryota > Metazoa > Chordata > Actinopteri > Cypriniformes > Danionidae > Danio > Danio kyathit. Next base: position 33,126,825 of record LR812542.1, read on the forward strand.
ATTATAGTAATGTATGCGGTTGGTCTGCTGTGACGTCACAGATATACAAAGAAAGCATATCTAAAATAGAGATTTCGCACGTCAAAGATGGTTATGACAAAAATACCTTTTAACAGGAAAAAGATACCTTTTTATGGCATGTTGTGGCATCACATGGCATGTTGTTTGGACACTGTGCTAATCTGGAGGAATACAACAGACAGGACAGCAGAAGGCGCGTAAAGTACAAATAAAAACAAAACTATCCATATGATTTTGTTAGCTCACATTGCTAGTTTGTGGTAAACAATTCATCTGTACATTTCTTTAAGAAAAAAAAAAGTTTGCCCTAGTAATCTACAATTAAAATTTGACTGTCTGTTAGGTTGTAATAACTCTTCCTAAACACTTTCTCAAGTCTTTCTGAAAAAAATTCTACTTTACTACATCCAATCAGTTTGCAGTAGAAAAAAAACAAGCCACACCCTCTGTTTTCTTTAATATTTTGTTTCTCTAGGAACTGCGTCTGAATATGAAAAAAAAACAAACAGTCTCCGCTTCCGGTTCATGCTGACTTTAAGGCGCATCAGAATACAGTATTGGTTTCCCTGGTAATGCTCCATTAAAACAGGGCATAATGTAATGCTTCACAAAGGGTACATCTAAAGCTTTGCGCTGACATGATCTTCATGGTGACGACACCGTGGCACAGAAGTAGTAGTAGTTGTTGTGATCTGGATGGAGATTTAGCTTCATAAAGCACCAGGCGATTACCAACCATCGTAATGTTTTTCCTTCATTTTGCCAAATCACTCTTTTCTGGTGTTGCACAAAAATGATCAGCATTTGCACTGATGCATATGCATAAAGCGATCTCAGGGCCGTAGACGGGGTTTCGGGTGGTTTGTAAGACCCACCCCTAACTAACAAAGGTCCAGAATTTGTCCCAAACATGAGCTTAATTGTCCCATTTTGACTGCTATGCCATAATAAATTGTGAAAATAATCCAGCAAAATTTTTCTTTAGTGTGACTGAGAAAAATGTTATGTGCTGGCTAGCTTATTTAAATTAATGATAATTAAATGACAATGTGCTAGTTTTTAATTTAAAACTTTTAACATTCCCATTTTTTTAATGATATATGTAATACGTTTGTATTAATATTCATTCTAAATCTTTAGGAAATGTTTTTGGTACATCAAAAAGCTTAGTTATGATGACCATTCAACCAGCTAGTCCAGCAAAAATAAATTGTGCTTTAAAATATCATTAAAATGCAACCAATTAACTTCCTAATTAAATAGAAAAGGAGAGGCTACGGGCCTGGATCTGATTGGCTGGTGCTTGCAATGGGGCTTGACAATTTGAAAGTTATTCAACTACTGCAGTTAAAATCTGTCTGAACATTACTCGACAAACCCACAACTAATTTCGGCAACTTTTGAGAAAACTCCAGATGTTCTCCATATCTGCTCACAGCATCATCGTATAGGTTTGGTTTAGTCCCAAACAGCTACTGGAAATTGCTGCTTTTGCCCACATAAGGGCAATGCACTGGTTAACATTATGTTTATTGTGTTCACTCTGTGCTCTTCTCTGAGCTTATCTATGATGGAAGCTATTGTGGGTGACCTCAAAACGTTGAATGCCTCCTTAGAGGGCAAGCACTGAAGGCAAGGGATTCTGGGATGGTGACAGAAAATGCAGTGATTGACAGCAGCGTTGCAGGGGGTGAAAAGAAAAGAAGCAAATATAAAAACTTTCATGACAGAAAAGTCTGTGCCATGGTTTAGAAAGTAAAAAAAAAAAAAAAGTATGTGTGTGTGCATGTATGTATGTATGTGTTGCGTGTGTGTGTATTTTAAACAACAAAATTAACAGTAAGAAACATCCTTCCTTCATGGATGCATGAAGTAAGGATGTTTCTTATTGTTCATTTTGTTATGTTTAAAATCTGGTTTGCCTGAATATGAATTAGTTCATGTTAGTACTCTTAGTACTGAGCTTTATTGCAATCCTTACCTCAATGGAGTGAATTTACTTAACTAATAACACGACAGTCAAAAGTAGCAAACACATTACTTTACATGATTGCTTTAATCTGTATATACAGCACACTGTAAAAAAAAAAATCAGTTTCAGCTGGGGTGCCGGAAATAAACCGTAAAATAATGGCTGTTAAATTACAGAAATGTAAAATAATAGAGGTTGAATTGCAAAAAATTACCATAAATTAAAATTTAAGTACATTTCTGTAATTTAATGTTCGTTATTTTACAGTAAATTTCTGTAATTTAATAGCTGTTATTTTACGGTTTATTTCCAGCACCCCAGCTGCGGGAAATAAACAGTAAAAGTACAGATTTTTTTTTTACAGTGCATGTATAGCTCTGGGCTCAAAGTTCTCAAAATATAATTTTATCCTACATTTTGTTTAAAGGAAAATGAGGGGCTAGGTAATATATGTGGTTGTTAAATGTAGAGCTTATCGATAAAGAAAGTGGAAAAAACACATGCTGAAAGAGATTAAACCTCAGCCAGGTAAGGAAAAGTTACTCAAAAGTAATATAACGTGTTACTTAAAAAAAAAAAAGTAACTAAGTAACGCACTTAGTTACTTTTTGGGAGGAGTAACTCAATATTGTAATGCACTACTTACAAAAGTAACACACTGGTTAAAAATATGCTTGACTATGCTTTTTGGTGTATAAACACAGAGTAAAATTACACTGAGTAAAATTATAGCGAGTGCCTTCTGTAAATCAAGTCAATTTAGATTTTATGTATTTATTTGAAATAAAAGCACACAATTTAAAATGTAGTGTTTGGAAAAAACGGTTGTGTTATACATTTATTACTTTTAAAACACTTTTGACCCACATGCATGTATTTCTAAACACACAGCTATGATAAACATACAGTAACTCAGACAAAACCCAAACCACAGTTTGTCCTCAGGTCTACAGTTCAAGCTCTGAGAACTGTAATTGAGACATAAAAGCATATCCATTGAGTTGTGCTTTGTTCAGCGGAGCAGTGGTGGCAGAATTTACATGCTGAGGGGAAGGTTACTTTCAGATGCATTACGACTGCTGCGAGCTGTCATCAAGGATCTCATATTCAATCAGTGCAGCTTAATGCATTACAAGCAGTCGTAGGAAATTTTAATGAGAGTTCCTAATTAGCCAATAGCGAAGTCATAATCACTTCAGAAACAAATTAAGCTAGGGGTATTTTGGAGGATAGATGTTCTGCCATGGCCTTTTTTTAAGGCACTGTTCAAAATTGCACTGACCACATTTTTTACTCCGTTTGTTAACCCTTGAATTACCTTACATGGATTGTTTTGAGAGAGATCAGATATAAGAAAATGTTGGAATTTTGGCAAATGGTTTGCTTTTATTATTATTATTATTATTATTATTATTATTATTATTATTATTATTGTTAATATTATTAATATCTCATAGGGGAAAAAACACAAACTACATAACTTTGGTTTTTGTTAAAAGTAGGGCTGGGAGATGAATCGAAGGGGATTTTTGATGCGAATTTTATCAGTAAATAATTTTATCACAGATCCATGGTACACTGATGAGCTACCAAAAAACAATTATTAAAGTCCAAATCGATTTAATTGGACGAAAATTGCATCGAGAATTGTTCAGTGATAATAATGACAGCTGTTTGCGAAGCTTCTCAGTAAATTAGTACTTTGTGTAGAAAATGCTGCACATGAAATGACCACGTTTTTACTTGTGTTTGAAATAAATGCTTTTGTATGATGATTCTGTAGTCGTGTGATTTAAAAATAATAATAATAAATAAATAAAATGAAATTATCCCTTTTTTTTTTTTTAAGTCACACTCAATGAAAGCAGTTAAATCTTGTTATAGTACAGTTGTCAATGTTTGTGGATCAAGTGGATCAAAACCTTCAGAATTGGCCTAAAACAGTTCAACAACACTTATTCCAGTCTCATTCCAGGACAATTTTGAAAGACATTTTTGATCCACTTCAAATGTTGACTACTGTAGCTGAATTATGTAGAATTGGAATTGCATTGATACTGTAGATATGGACTAGTGTCTGCTATTTGCTTGAAACTAAGGGGTACGGTATGGATGTAATTTTAATATTGTTATTGATTATTATTATTATTATTATTATTATTATTATTATTATTATTATTATTATTATTATTATAATTATTATTATTGTGTGTGTATATATATATATATATATATATATATATATATATATATATATATATATATATATATATACACACAATAATAATTAATTAATGAGTGTATACAAAAAAGAAAATCAAACATGGAGAGTCTCAAAATCCTTTTTGTATGAGGAACTACTTCCGCCATTCATTCACATCTACAGCTGATGTCAGAACAGCAGAAACTGTTGCTAATTTACCAACGCAGCTTTAGAGCTAGTATTAGAATGATTCTCTAACGTAATGTCTAATGCTGTGTTCACACCACATGCGGAACGCGCGGATAAATCGTGCTATTCAAATAGACGCGTGAGCATTTGAGTTTAGACGCCTCATTTGTGTGTAAAAATCTGCTTCATTCGCACGTCAAATTCACTTCACACGGGTTCATGTCATGGGCAGGGCTTCTGTCTGCCCGGTGACTGTAGCTTCATTGCAAAATGGCTAACATGGATTTTATTGAGAAAATAACTGATTATGTGCTTTATGAAGGCTGAATAACTGCGTTGATTTGTTTGGAGCAGTGTCTGAGTCCACTAGATCCTTTCAGAGGTGCACCCGGCTCTGTGAGCTCAAACTCCTCCAGAAACTTAACCTGGATGATGGAAGCATTCAGCGGTGCTTCTGCCTGAGCCGAGCCCAGGTTGATGAACTGTTTTCTGTGTAGGCAGCAGGATTTTTCCCCGGGACACCAACAACAGGTGCTACGTCATAATCACACCCCCACAAGAGCAAGCTCCTGATTGGTTAACGATTGTCCGCTGAAGTTCAGATTTTTGAACTCGAGCAATTCACAAATTAAGCGTGTCAAACTTGCATACTGCACCTTTAGGTTACATTATTTGTTTATAAATTTAAGTGGATTGAACATAAAACAATTAAATTGTCCCCCCCCCCAAAAAAAAATTAAGAATTGTGTTTCAGCTCATTTTAAATAAGTAGTTTGAACAAACAGCAAACATAAATTAAGTGTATTGCTCAGTGGCACAATTATCACACTGGTATTTTTTTATTTATAGTTTTCTCGCAGATTCAGCTCATGCTTTGCACATACATCTACATTTGTCCTCTGGAAGGCAGACCATTTCACAGAACGCGGCATCTTTATGTTCAACTGTGGATGAACACTAATCCCGCAGCTTCACTCAGAAGGATGCTGGCAAACATTGTAATGTGAAAAAAAAAAACTTTAACATCCTGCGCAAAGTGACACCACTGCAGTTTTTTTCCCTCCCTTGAGCTCAATGGAAGAAACCTCACAGGCACATTGAGGCCACATTTGCTGTTTGATTGATGTGTCAAACTGCCCATCTAGAAGGACTTTGCCTCTGGAGGTTGGCCTTAGTGTTGAAGTGGGGAATCTGTAGATTTGATTGGCTAGGCTGGATGGTTCTGTGTGTGTGTGTGACTGATTTTCTTTATTTATTTTGTTGTACTAAACAACACTGTTATTCAGACGACACAACACAGTTGATAGCTAAAAATATTCCTATTTAGTTTCATACCTATTTTTTCTTGTTGTAAATATGCATTAGCCCAGGGGAAATATGCATTTGCTCCATATCTGTGATGTTACACTAAAAATTGACTCATTTATCATATAAAAATCCACTTTTATTTATTTTTCTGCCTCCTTCTCCCCTGAAACAAATCAGATTCATTTCCATATAATATTTCTAATATTCCAACACACACAGTTGAAGTCAGAATTTTTAGCTCTCCTGAATTATTAGCCCCCTGTATATTCTTTCCCCCCACCCCAATTTCTCTTTAACGGTAGATTTTTTTTTCTCAATACATTTCTAAACATAATAGTTTTAATAACTAATTTCTACTAATGGATTTCTTTTATCTTTGCCATGATGACAGTACATATTTTACTAGATGTTTTTGAAGATAGTAGTATTCAGCTAAAAGCGCAATTTAGCTTAATTAGGTTCAACTATAAGTTAGATTAATTAGGCAAATCATTGTACAAACAAACAGTGGTAGACCAGTGCTTTGTAAATAAATAATTACCAGAACAAAATCAGGAAATAAAAGTTACCATGACCGACATCCACCACACAATTTCAGTTTTCCTGGAACATGACATCATTAAATGGTGATAGCGAAAAAAAAACAAACAAAAAAAAAAAAAAGAGCATCACATTTCTCAATGACCTTAACATATTTTGTGCCATATAACGTTATAGGTCAGTCATGGATAATAAAAACGTAGGTTAGCCCACAGTTACCTCCTCCATATTTTCTGGCTGACTTGATATCGCTTTGCTTCTGTCTCCCGCTATCCTGATCCATTCGCACAATTTCATCTTCTCAAGACCTCTTTTGATCAGGCTCATAATCAATTTACTCGTGGTTTTAAAATATGAAAAATGTTTAACTGCCTCTTTGCCATTTTGAAAATACAAATATTCACCATGCACAAGTTAATGCCGGATCCATTAAAATAAATACCGAAATGCTAAACCCAAATATCTGACATTTTCCGGAACAGAATCCAGCTCAATTTAAGCACTATTGTAGTCTGAAAAAAATGTATAATATAAGGGTCAATATATAATATTGACCTATTAAAGGTTTTTTTTTTTTTTTATTATTAAATACTGCTTTTATTATAGCCTAAAAAAATAATAATTTTGACTTAAACTGTATATTCACAAAAAAAACATTTATTTTAAGAAACGTGTGCTCTGAGTAGCCGCAGATGTCTGACGGCAATCAAGCACATATTAATTAAGGCACAATTGCTGAGTCAATGAAAGAGGCTGGTTAAATATTGATGCGTCTAAAAGGCCCGTCGCGGGAGATGGACAGCCTGGGTGATGGGACGGCGGCCATAGGCGCAGTTCTCATCCTCTTATAGCAGCGGTGGGCTGAATGCTAGATCAATTGGAGTGCTTTGGTGTTGAATATAGAAAGAGAAACTTCTTTCACTGCAGCATCAAGTACACACAGCTTTCATGCAAGGGGAAAAAACGTAAGCTAACAAGCTCATTAGCAGCTTTGGCGTCATAGTCAGGATGCTATGATGTACTTGGAAAGCTAGTGTACTGGCAGTTTATGCCTTAATCTGGATCTCAGTTGTGGTTATTAAAGGCAATTCAGTTCCCTTTAAAGCAATTTACTGCACTTCGCAACCATATTGGTGCAGTCCCCAACCTGCTTTTTTTCAGTCACGCAAGCTTTTGTGAATTATGAATGGGCAATGGCGGAGCACCAAACTTGCACAACATCTCATCAAACACCCAAGACTGGTTAAATTTCACATTATAATAATAATAATAATAATAATAATAATTATTATTATTATTATTATTATTATTATTATTATTATTAATAATAATTTATTATTAATTTATTTTTTATTTATTTATTTCAAATAAAAAGTTACCTAGACATATTTCATTGCAGACTATACAACAATGTATTCATCATGATTTTTAGATTTATTTTTTTTTTTACATGTTTTTTTACATGTTTTTTTTTTTTTTTTTTAAATAAACACAATTTTGGTTTATGCAACACATTTAAAAAAAAAAGTTGGGACAGGAGCAATTTAGGACTAATAATGTCACAATCACCAGCGATCTACTCGTGGCGGATCGCTGGTAAACACGCAGTTTGCTAAAGAACTACAAGTTCCGTCATGCACCTCACACACAGTTGTTCCTGTTTCAGTTTGTTTACACGCACACACAAAGAGCTGGAGGATCGTTACGGGTTGATTTACATGGACTTTAAATAGCACGCGCACACATCTTTGCTGAGGCTTGTTATACTGCACTGTGAA
>LR812542.1:33139835-33212335 GCA_903798195.1 Danio kyathit
TCATTTTTTTTTTCGCCTAGTTTAGACGTTAGATTTAAGGATTGTTTTGTTAATGTCTTTGATTTGGCTTACACATTGATTTTGTTTTTTGTATATAAATAATATTGTAAACCATTTATTTTTCTTTTCTTTTGTCATTGTCATCTTTTGCTTAAACCATTGAGCAAAAACTGCTTAAACTTAGAACCAATTTCTGCCTAATCTTTGATCTATCGCGCATATTACATGTCTCACTTAAATGTTACAGCATTTTTTAAACATCAAAAAATTGTAACAGGGCTAATAATATTAAACATTAAAATAGTTTTTAAAAAATTAAACCGCTTTTATTATAGCTGAAATAAAACAAATCAGGAAGAAAAAATATTATAGGAAATACTGTGAAAATTCCTTGCTCTGTTAAACATCATTTGCAAAATATATAAAAAAGAAAAAAAATCATAGGAGGGTTAATATTTTAACTTCAGCTGGACATGTTTAATAGATTGAAGATTTATTTATTAATTATTAAATAAATTATGAATTTATTTATTCATGGTTTATTTTGTTTATATTGTTTATTTATCCATTCAAAATGGTTAATACTTTCCAGAATTAAAGGGGTAGTTCACCAAAAAAAATTAATTACTCTTGTTGTTGTTATTGTTGACTTTAACATTTGTTTTTCAGATAAACAAGTATGTTCACTTAATTTCTTAAATATCTGCAAACATATGGTATTTTTATGCTTTAGAACACTTGCTCCCAAAGTGGGGGTTGCGCGGACCATGACGAGGTCGCTTGGTGATTTCCAAAAGTCAAATCAATTTTATTAAACTTAAACTATTTGAATTACCATATTTTTTCCATAACCCACAGAAGATAAAAATAGTAGTTAAAGGCCGGTTTCCACTGAGTGGTATGGTACATTTTGGTACGCTTTTATGGCTGTTTCCATTGTCAAAGGGTACCAAAAAGCGAACCGTACCGTACCACTTTTTGGGTACCTTTTGCAAAGGTTACCTAACACGAAAAAGGGTACCAAAAGGCAGAGCTAGATGCGCAGCTGAATGCTATTGGTTTACAGAGATGCACATTTTTAAAAGTGCACCTGAGACATTACATACATATACATACCTATACCTGCTTTAGAAGAGGCAACAACGTACATAAAGCACCTTTAAAAATAAAGACCTGGTAGAATAATTCAAAATCATTTTTGCCTTCACTTAGCATGTGTGCTGATTTGTCAGAAAGCTAATCTGTTCATACTGTCTCCATTATGCTTGGCCTCATTCCTCATTGCAAACAAGCCCTGCCGTCTATTGATCAGGCGCTGCCACAAAACTGATTAGACACCTCTCCTGCTCTCCGACTGCCATATCAATCCTGCCTACTTCACCGCCATCAACTCGTATGAAGATATCAGCTGACGCTCTGCATTAACTAGCACAGAGCGCTTACATTAGCCACTACACATCAAGGTGAAGGGGACTTTTTTTTTTTTTTTTTTTTTTTTTTTTTTAGCTGGAGGCAGCGTATGTATGTAATTAACTCCTAATCTCTCTGAAGGATTGTTTTTAATCACCTTCCGGTTCCATTAGCTTGTTTATTTTTTAATATGCTTTCATTTTTGCTATAGCTTTTGCAAGGGTGTTTGATTCAGGCTGGGTTAGTTAGTGTTTGTGTGTTCAACTGTGTCAAAAGCAGCAATATTCTCATATGTATCGATATTGAAATGTTTGGAACAATAGGGTTGATTTTCCAGTACCACAAGTCTGCATTTGTCTGTCACTCACTAGCTATGTTTTCCTTCAAATATGCTAATTAGATTTATACACAAAACTAAATATTTGCAAATGAAGCACCGTTTCCATCCAATGAGTGAAAAATAACAAAATGGTCACTTACTGATTATCTGATGTCAAATATCAAAGGAATAATCGAAATTGCTGCATTAATCGAAGCGACTGTTGACATTTTTTCTTATATAATAAATTAGCTGTGCCTCAGAAAACGAAGACAACAAGCAATGAACATGTGGTGGCTTATGGAAGTGCAAGACTGCTCTTTGGGTATGCAGATGCTCAAGTCAACACAGTTGTGGGAGGTAATGATGCCAAAGCAATTTGATGTTGGGCTTTGGTTAAGGGTTTTTAGAATGACCAAAACATTTTAGAATATTCATTAGTGCCATCCATAGACTGTAAAAAAAATGGACGTGGTATCCGTGATGTCACCCATAGGTTTCTGAAGAGTGCAAATGGAGCTACAAGTACAACTGTCATCATTGCACAGACCGGGGGATACCAAACAAGCGCAAGAAGGCGGAGCGTGAGCAGAGCTACAAACAGCTGCTAGCATTTTGCTTAGACTGGCTTTTCTTTGGGAGAAACACTTAATTCTTCATTACCTGCGACTCATTCGTGTTCTGACCACATGTGCTTGGTTTACTATATAAACTGTTTAGTCTTTTAAAAACACTGTTGTAATACATTGAGCCACTAAGCATTGTTCTTATGACGTTTTTCTACAGGAGGAAAACATGAATTACTTCAAAACACTTCAAGTATAGTCTGTGTTATTAAATGCAAGGCTATTGATGAAATCCAGGCATAAAACTGTAATGTCAACATTTCAGATGACTGTTCTAGAGCCTACAGCTAATCAATCTGTCAGATTCTAGAAAATTATAAATGCTACAGTAATTTATCTTAAATGAAATGCATACATTTATAAATATGGTATATAAGTATATAATTTCACTCACCTGGGAAATTAAGGCCACTTGCATGGTTTGTGAACACAATTAAGTGCACACAGCATGCCGTATTATTTGATAATTGTAGGAAATAATTCCAAACGGCAATTGACAATGTAAAGCCACATAAAACAAAACAGACGTACGATATATATATGCTGAGTTCAGTGGCTAATCAGCCAGAATGACATGATGGCAATCAGCGAGACCTAGCTGTCAAGCTGTTAAGTGACCACGCCCTTAATTATGCAGACTTAATATAACAAATTATTAAAACAAAACGGATGAGTTATAAAAAAAAGTCACCCCCTCACAGTTGTCATGAAGGGTAATATTAGCTATATGCACCAAAACTATCTTTTGTACCTGTAAACATGTTTTTATCAGCTTTAAAATTGGCCAGTTTAGCATTGCAGTCAGTGAACATCTGGAGTTTATGGAGCCAGCCCCAGTCGATGAACTGCAGTTTCAGTTACTTTGGCTTTACGAGGGAGAGCAGGAGGTTGGCGATTGGTGCCGTCCCACCGCACCAATTTTTTTTATTGCATGATCTGATAAAAACAAACAAAAAAAAATATAAAAAATCACATGATCTTTTAATGTGCATGCTGGAATTTATTTGGTAAATATGTTTCTTATGCATAAAAATATTTCTGTGCATTTGTGTGCATTTTCAAAATGCATGCCCATCTTGGCTTTTTCATTCAGAATTTTTTTTGGCGATAATTCCAAAATCATCATCAAAAAAGATTGATGGAAACATGGTTTCAGGCTGAATTAAACACATTCTTGTACAGCATTTATTATATCATAGTTCAACATTTACTAATGCATTATTAAAATCCAATGTTGTGCTTGTTAACATTAGTTAATGCACTGTGAGTTGACATTAACTTTATTTAACTTAGTGTTAACTAATGTTAACAAAGATACTGTAAATTGTATTAATTATTGTTTGTTCATGTTAGTAAATGCAATTAACAATAACTAATGGACCATTATTTAAGTGTTACTGAATATTTTGTTATGGCCTACCTTAATGCCTTGCAAGTTAAATTTTGTAAAACAATAATATTATTATCATTATTATTATTATTATTATTATTTTTATTATTACATGCATTGTATGCCTGGGGTGACACGGTGGCTCAGTGATTAGCACTGTGGTCTCGCAACAAAGGTCGCTGGTTTGAGTCCCGGCTGGGTCAGTTGGCATTTCTGTGTGGAGTTTGCATGTTCTCCCCATGTTTGCTTGGGTTTCCTCTGGGTGCTCTGGTTTCCCCCACAGTCCAAAAAGTCCAAAGACATGCGCTATAGGTGAACTGAATAAATTGGCCATAGTGTATGCATGAGTGTGTATAGGTGATTCCCAGTACTGGGTTGCAGCTGAAAAGGCATCCGCTGCGTAAAAAAACATATGCTGGATAAGTTGGTGGATCATTTGGCTGATAAATAGAGGGGCTAAGCTGAAGGGTAATGAATGAATGAATGAATGAATATATGCCTGCACATTTTGCTGTGGCAACCCGTAAAAAAGCAAGGAATAAGTCAAAGGAAAGTGATTGAATTAATTGTGTATTATTTGTTGTAATCCTTTTAGTATTAAAAAAAAACTAAAAAAATCAGATGTGTGAAAATTTTGGCAGGATAAATGAAAAACTGAACAACTGTCCTGGCTGGATATAGTAAAAATCATTAACATTTTAACTCTGGCAAATAAAAAGACATGTTATTATTTAGTTATTTATTACATTTGAATTATTGCTGTGGCAGTACTTCTCAGTGGTACTGAAAATGGCATAGCAATGAAGTTAGAAATTCCAGTATCGTGACAACACCGGTGTGTACAAAGGAGTTAACGCGGCACTGATTGCATGTCTCTGGGTTTCATGTGGTCCATATGGTGACTACTGAGATACAGTGGGGGGAGAGAAAAAAGGGAGCGAGAAAGAAAGTGGTCTGATGGCCAGCACTAATGAAACAGCCCCTGCAGTGTACACACATCTCTGCCTGCGCTGATTCATTGGATGAGTCAGACTGAACACATCCTGCGAGACGGCCTGATATGCCAAAGCGCTTGAGCAGAAATCACTCTACCGGATCCTGATCATTAACTTGGTTACACACACATTTTAAGTATGCAGGGCAGTGAGTAACTATGTGTAGGATTGTGTACTGATAATTTTTAAATGTTTTTTTTTCGAGTTCTGTTGTGCCACGTAGCATTTTAAATGACTGCATTTATGCAGTGACTCCTGGGATGAACTTGAATTTTTAACATTTAAGGAATTATTCTACTAAGTGTAACCAATTAATATTGTATTATCTAAGCTGATAATATAAAACTTTATGGTGGTCTTGAATTTTTCTAAATGTAAATGAGAAATATTACACTGTAAAAAGTGATTAGTTACTTAAAAAAAGTGAGGCCACCCGTTGCCTTAAAAGCAGCAAGTTGATCTTAGTCAGTAAAAAAAAAATACTTTACTTTTATAATTATGCACATAGTTTGTTTACATAATAATAATAATAATAATAATAATAATAAAAAGCAGTGTGTAAATTATATGGGGGGTGGTGTCAACTTTTTTGGTAGTAATGACTTTTTTAGGGCTTACTGTAGGTATACCACATTTTATCCATTTCTTCCTTTTTTAGGCTACATCCAGATATAAACATCTATTTTACAAGTGTTACATTCACCAGCGATCTAGCTACTGCAGATCACTGGAAAACTACAACTCTGTCACCAAATAGACTACAAATCACAGCATGCACCGTGCACACACACCGGTTCCTGATACTGTCTGATTGCAAACACTCACAGCTTAAGCTGCTCAAGGACTCATTACACATACTATTTATACACCACATTTGCTCACACACATTGCTGAGTGTTGTTTGTTAGTTAAAACGAAACTAACTTTGCGTAGCATTTTAATTTCCTTGTCTAGCCTTGTTCTTTGATTCTTGTGTTTTGTTATCTACTCCTAGCTTTGTTTCTAGTTTCTTACCTTTCTCCGGTTTTGACTACTTGCCTGTCTATCGACGACGACTTCTGGATTATCTATATGTACCCAACTGCTCCTGTTGACCCTTGCCTGATTTACGATCATTGTAAATACATTTGGGGTCATTTGATCTAATGATCATAAATCATTTGGATTGACACCTCCGTGAAAGCCTCCTTCAGTTACAACAAGAAACATGTTTTGTGAATACTTAAGATATGTGCCATTAAGATTGGTGCCATAGAACTGCCCGTTTCAGACTGTTAAATCATATTCCTAGCATTAATTGGTGTGATTATGTATTCACAATGATATGAACCACTATGGGGGGTTAAATGTATATTTATATTGTGCATTTTTTAATTGTTGATATTTAAAATATAGATTGGAGAAGGCTTTCCTTACTATTAAAGGGCTAACTCTCCCATTCATTTTGTTTTCCCCCTCTAATTCGGACCCTGATTATAAGGCAACGAGTAAAGTCAACTAAATGCTTTTTACAGTGTATGATTATCTATATAAATCTAAATATCGTCACGCCTTGCTCTCTCTCTACCAGTGTTAATTTCATTGACACAAAATGTTCGTCATAATTTTTGTGATGAACAAGTTTCTACTGACGAATGTATATGAGAGAATCGCTAATGAGATTCAAATCATGCTCTGTGAAATGTGTTCTGATTAAAAATAACATCCGTGATCACCTACAGCCGATGAGAGAGCAGCATTCACTTGTACGAGTACCTGCAGGCCAGCGGGAGGCTGGGGAGAAGTTAAAAGCGCTCATTTTCAGTTTATTTGGACCCAAGAAATGGAGGAAAAACTTGTGTAAATTTGTTAGGAGCACTGTGTCTGTTTGACGTGTCATCTGATCAATATCACAATCAGGTTGAAAAGTAAAAAAAAAAAAGTTGAGGACAGATTGCTAATTCTCTTCAAAAGCCAGGTGAGCAACACAAGTTTCTAAAACTAAAGCCTTCTTTTTCCATTATGTGGTTAATAACGAAAGATGTATTACGTGACCTCGCGTTGTCACTTCTCGCATTTGTTTGGTTGTGAGACGTAGTTTGGACAAAGTTGTCTGTGATTCTTCCCATTTTAAAGTCATGCAGTGTGAACTCTCCTGTCGACAAACCATCCTACAGTGTAAACAGCACTGACAGAACGCTAACCCAGATGGTCATGCAGTGTGAAAACATCCGTGACACGACTACTTTGAAAATCATGCAGTCTGAACTCTGCATTAGTCGACTTGTGAAATTTAGTCAACTACAGTAAAACTAGACTAAAACTAAAATGATTCAGAAAACTAAAATATGACTAAAACTAAAATGGAATTTTAAGACTAAAAGACTAAATAAGATAAATAAGACTAAAACTAAATAAAAACTTGCTGTCAAATTTAACACTGCTCTCTACAAATGCAAGGTTATATAGGTTATATAAAATGTTGTCTTATTTATTACTAGGGATGGCTGACGTGAAACTGACGTTTCGACATGGTGTCGAGATTCTGAATCATAAATGTTTCAAAGCACCCAGGTCATGTGGCGTATGCGATTTTATGGTTAACTACACAAGCATTCCTAGAGCTGCCTTTGATTGACAGGGTCGTAAACAAAACTACAATCTCCCGTAGTCTAGCGGACCGTGCGCAGGCATAGTGGAACTGTGCTGCGAGTGCCATGAGTTTTAATCCCAGCTCATACAAGCATTCAGAAATTGTGACAAAGTCTTTTATTAATGTAGATTTTTTTTTTTTTTTTATGACCAAAACAACACATTTATTCACAAAGTGTTTATTTGGATGTCAGAATTATGTTAAAACAAAACACTCAAGAGCAGAACAATAAATTAATCAAATCGTCACCTTGGAATTATAAGGTTCTATCTGCGTTCTGAATGATTTTGAGATATTGAGCTTCAAAGATTTTGTATTCCGTATAGCAAACAGTATGTGTGTAACATTTGTTTTTTAAATAAAGTCTTAATGTAAACAACTTATTAAACCTCCCATAAAGTAAATATTCTAGTAAAGTTAAAATTCTAAAGTAAATTCTAAGGTGACAAAATGTTAATTTAATCATAATTTAACATTTGACTAATTCTAATTTTAAATGACTACTAATAATTGCGAACCCAAGACATCTGCGTCAAGAACACTAACCGCTTCACTAATATTTGATGTCTCGACCAAAACAATGTGGCCTATAATTCTTCAGTTTGTGTAACTGTTTCGGTGTTGAAGTGTTTGAAGAGCAATACTTAAAAAAATGACCACTAGGTGTCACTGTAAAAATGGATTTTGAAAGTTTCAAAGCCTCGACACATTTGCTAAGACTGTTTCAGTGTTTCACAAAGGCTTGCTCTGCTCACCACTATTTATTAAATCTTCAGCATAATAGGAATTCAGGAACAACCAACACAAATCAACAGAACATAGAATGACAATTAATGACCATCAAGACCGGTGTCATGAGAAATGGAGTCCCCCCTGACAATTGGGTCCGCCTAGGACCCTGGGTGAGCCTATTGGTTCACTGGAGTTGTATTAGGTATAGTTTATAGCGCCTTAGTAATATATATATATATATATATATATATATATATATATATATATATATATATATATATATATATATATATATATATATATATATATGCAGCAAAATCTCATTTAGATGTTATTTATCATTTAGAATTTTATTTATTTTAGATAGACTACAACTTGCTACCACTTATGTGAATATATAATGTTACATATAAATACATAAAAACATCAAAAAGGCATCTTTCAAGAGTTCACACTTAGCTGATGATTGATTATAAAGCAAGTTTGGCATGCTGTCCCGGGAGAGAGCCCTTGGCTCC
The DNA here is from genome assembly GCA_903798195.1 of Danio kyathit. Taxonomy (NCBI): domain Eukaryota; kingdom Metazoa; phylum Chordata; class Actinopteri; order Cypriniformes; family Danionidae; genus Danio; species Danio kyathit. The sequence goes on from LR812542.1 coordinate 33,148,458, forward strand.
CTCCCGTTTGCAGGGCGAGAGGGGAGCTTTGATCTCAGGCAGATCTCGAGAACTCCCCTGTCGTAGTGATTGAAGAGCAGATAGTAGTTCTCTTTAACGAGATAGATACTAGGTAGGGAGCAAGCCTATAGTGTTGATTAGTCAAAAAACTTAGGTTGCATGTTTTTAATCGGTGGGAGGAAACCGGAGAACCCGGGGGAAACCCATGTGAGCTCGGGGAGAACGTGCAAACTCCACACAGAAATGCCCGCTGATTTGGTAAAGCCTGGAACCATTGACATTCTTGCTGTGAGGCCACCGTGTCACCCATCTAGGAAGGAGGAGTAGGGGTGGAAGGGGGGGGATTCTTCAAATCGAAGATGACTAGTAAGAAATCCTGGCTCTTTATAGTGGGTTAGGGATCTTCTGATTGGTTGGTCATGCGTGGTTAATGCGTAACCAGCTGTGTTCAATCATAATCACGTGATCCTCTCGAAATTAGTTTATAAATAAACTTCACTTAAATGTTTAGGACCGTTTTTAATTATTTTAACTATGCATGTCTTTAGTACTATAAGCTGTTAAAATGTGAAGAATGAAAATAGACTATAAAAAGCACTTTGATGAAGACAGAGAACTTGCACTTACCGATAATAATGTTACTAATATGATAAGTCTTGTTAAAATCTGAAGACTGAGAATAGACTATAAAATGCACTTTTGATCAGGCATTCAACACAGACGACCCATTGGGGTCCTAAGCGGACTCGATTGCAGGAGGGACCCGATTTCTCACCACACCGGAACAAAGAACAACCAAAACTTCGTGGTGGGCTGAACTAGGCTTCATGAAACACTTAAACAATTGAAGCAAATGTGTTGAATCTTCGAAACTTTTCGAAACCTATCTTTACAGGGACACCTAGTGGTCATTTTTATGTATTGCTCTGGAAGCTTTAGAAAAGAAACAGTAAAGCAAATTGAGGAATTATACCACACGTTGTAGAGTTGAGGTTTCAAGTGATTTGGTGAAGCGGTGAGACTTCCTGACTAGCATGCAGAGATAATGGGTCGAATTAAGGGTGATGCAGTTATAGTTGTATATAGTTAACGTGTTTTGATTTTACATTGGTCTGATATCCAAATGATGCAGCCTTGGTGTTTTGGAATATGCTTCAGGTCAGTGTTTCGAAACACTTGGGCTTCAGGATCTCCACACTGTGTCTAAAAGTTAGTTTTGCATCAGCCATACCTACCAAAACTCAAGAGTATAAAAACACTAGACCTCATTAACTAATGACAAACAGGGGTGTGAACACAGGTGAAGTAATGAAAACAAAAAAAAAATGGCGGGAAAACTGAAAGGAATCACATGACTAAACAAGCACATGGAACACATATAGGCATTTGCAATTTACAGATTTGTTTGTCTGGTCTATTTGATCACTTTCACTCAATAAAAATTAGCAACAAAGGTGACTGTTTTGAATAAAAAAGGTTTACACAGAGCTCCAAGACACAACGTGACTACAAAGGCAAGTGAATATTTCGCAAAGTGAAAAATGTCTGGTGTCATGATTACATAACTGTGTAGATTTGGCGTTCGTCGTCAATTTCCTTTCATGTGATTTCTCTGAGATGAATATAAACATCACATTTCCCAGAAGACAGACTCTTGTACGCGTTTATATTTGTCTGTATTATCTGCTGGTGGAGAGACAGAAATGGGCGTTTCTGACAAGCAGGCGGTTTGCGCTGTCATTCGCTTGTTTTCTCAGTACCTACTTGTCTTGCTTAACTGAAATCCTGTTAGTTTTGCTGAAAATGATGCTGTTTGAGAATCGTGACTGTAGTCTGACACTGCAACACTGGCTTAAATGGGTATTTTATGCCATAAGGAAAATTCTTTTTTTGATTTACTTAAAACATTTTTTGTTCAAACCCATAAGACTTTGTCCATCTTAAGAGCACAAAATGAGACTTTTTAATTAAGTCTGATAAATTTTTGTCGCTTCACTGAAAGTCTGTTCACCCAAACGTCGAATGCATAAATGGTTGAATTCTTCTAAAGAGACATTACTTTTAAAGATGATTAATTTAATATTTAAGCTTTTATTCATATATAAACATTGATCAGTAAACATTAACAGCTCAACTATTCCTGCTTGACAAGACCAAAACTTACCTCACCTAATTATTTTTTTATCATAAAGTTTTTAAATTATTTAAAAGCATGTGATTGACTAAATTTTGCGCACACACAGGAATTTTAAACTCAATTAAGCATAATTTTATTTTCAATGAATTTAAAGGATAAGCCCTTGAGATGCAACATCTCATTTTCAAAGGAGTCCTATAACGACATGACTAAAGACAAAAACAAAACAAAAATATTCAATTACAATTAAAATACATAATGTTTTGAATAACTTGTGGTAGACTATGGATGTTTTCACACCTGCCTTATTTAGTTCGGGTCAATCGGACTAGAGTTCGTTTTCCCTCTTGGTGCGGTTCATTTGGGCAGGTGTGAATGTAGCAATCGTACTCGAGTGCACACCAAAAGCAGACCAAACAAACGTACCGAGACCTCATTGAAGAGGTGGTCTCGGTACAGTTTCAAACAAACCCTGGAGCGGTTCGGTTGTGGTGAGAACATGATCTGAACTAAAACAGACCCAACCACAAAACGTTCTGTGCCTTTTTGGACTAATTAGCTGCCATAGTCCGATGTGCTGTCCCATCTTATGGGTGTGGAGGAAAAATATTGTCAGCGCTTTACCAACTATTTTAAATAGAGAGAGTGGGAAAAACATTACCAGATGAATCGTTGGTAATATTTCCGAAGTTGACCATGTTGCAGTTTAGCTAAATTAATTCATGGCTCCTGAAGTGACTTGCAATTCACCTTCACCGTTTTCAATGCATTAAAACATTGCTTTCCAGCCGCAGCCGCGCTTCATTCTCAATATCTAGTTTGTCTAATGTGTCGTCCCTCCATAGTAAAAAGTGACATTTCCCGCATGTTAATTCTGACCAATCGAAAAGCAGTTTAAGAAATACCTTCTATAACATCTGGCCAATGAGTGTTGTGGATTTTATCACATGACTGCATTTTGGGTCTTTTAAACTTGTTCGGACCAAAGCATTCAGTGTGGTGTGAATGATCCAAAAACGGCAGAAAAATGCTAGAAAGTACCATTTGTTGCCCTTGGTCTGTATCAAATGAACCAAACCACAGATGTGAAAGCACCCTATAACATCATAAAAGTCTTCCCATAGGATCAAAACTCACTTGTGGGAACATTTGGGCCCCACAATGTAAGGATTCAAGGTACACACACACACACACACACACACACACACACACACACACACACACACACACACACACACACACACACACACCATCAGAAAATGTCATACAGTAAGTGAAAATTTCGACACTGCCTAACAACACCCTATAGAGTTATGCAGTAATATTCAGTCTGACATAGTTTTAGGATTATTTTTAATAAGCAAAGTGTCCTAATATGAACAGAGCTTACATACCACCAAAGCAGGAATACACTGAAGCACAAGTCATGATAAAAATAAATTCTTGGTTTTATCTGTTTAAAAAACTGGGATTGAACTGCTTGTTTGAAGTGTCAGAACTTTAGTTGAAAATATTTAATGGAGGGACAGAAAAGTTTAGATTAGATTAAATCTTTTTTTTTTTTTTTTTCCTGAAGATAAACATATTTCTCATGGGGTTTTTACAATTTGAGTAAATGACAGATATTTTGACTGGAAACTTATTTAAAACATCAAATGTGTTTACATACCAGGATGATGGTGACAATTCAGCACTCATAAATCACTAAAAATATACTTGCCTTGGACACTTGTTTTGGAATCTACCACTGACTCATGCATTTTTCTATAACGTGAGAAAAACCTTTCTCATGGGGTTTGTACAATTTATGAGTAAATGACAGATTTTAATTTTGAGGTTAACTACTATAACAATGAGAGATTTTGGCTGGATGGTCTGTTTGAAAACAATCTTAATGGATCAGAAACTGTGAGTTATAACATTAACCAAGGTTTCTTGGACACAGTCCATAATTAACCATCATTGAGAACTTTACTTGTCCACAAAAACTAAGACCACTCCTTATGATCGTCTAGTCCAAATGTAGCCAGTCAAATGACAGGCCAGCAGGTGTCCAGCCGGTTTAGATGGCAGTAATTGAGGCAGAACTATGCAGGGAGAAATGGCAGAAATGTGGAGGGGGGTCCATGTCTGTCTCCAGAGGGTGTGATTCCACGTAATTCCCACCTAGCTCTGATCGGCCTTCGCGTGCAGCCCCCTGGTCGCCTATTAAAGACTGCTCGAGGAGCCGTGGGGAGTCTGGATTCATTACCGAAGTTGGACACAGGCAGAGCAGAAGTTCACCTCATTCTTCCTATGCCTTCACTGCAGGTGGAAATTCGTATATAAAGTGGACATACCTGCAGAGTGCTCTGGTGTGGAACTGAGATGCAGTGGTTAGTGAAGCAGAGCAGCACGATATTAAGATCTTTGAGCTGAACAGACTGTACCTACAGCTGCCTAGAGACACTCGCCTACAGAACTGACCTGAGTTACCTCCAGAAAGCCCTCATGGTTCATTTAGACTCAGCTTGCTAAAAACAGACAGTCAGACATTTTTATAATTCCGACGATGTTGCAAATGGCAAGTAGCCTAATGAAAACATGTAAAAAAAGTACATTAAACTGACTAAATTACACATTTGTGCAGATTTACTAAAATTACATAAAAATTACAAATTCTGCTGCATTTGTCATAGGTTGTACTTAAGATTTTTCAGGTGAGTGTGGTTATTTAAACATCAAATGTGTTTTTTTATAAACATAGAAAAACATCAGTGTGGACACATCTAGAAAAATCTTAAACGCAGGTGCTCGATCAAGCTAAACACAAAAGAAATAGTAAAAAAAAAAATGGCACACTCACTTAAGCTCTCAAAAGACAAATTTAATTGAACAACATTTCAACCTATGTGGTCTTCATCAGGTCACACACACACACACACACACACACACACACACACACACACACACACACACACACACACACACACACACACACACACACACACACACATATATATATATATATATATACATGCATGTCTGTCTGTCTGTCACCGTTCAGCACTCATAAACCCACCAAGAATTAAATTACCTTGGACACTTCTTTTGGAATTTATTATTGACTCTGATGCATTTCTCTATAATGAATAAGCATGACAATTGTAATTTGTTCAACATAGCCTCATTCTGAAAACTTAGCCCTAATATACGTTTCTGGAGATCTGGAATTATGTAGCCAGAAGTATGTATGGCTGCATTCCTTTTGGTGCTTACCAGCTGACCACTTACCTCTGTATGGATCCTGCTGTTACCAGTTTGTCCAGTTAGCTCGTCATTTACGTCAGTGGACTTGAGACACAGAGAGAAGATGACCACGACGCTCGTAAGACAAAAACAGAATCCAAAAAATTAAATAAACGAGTAAATAACAGGGTGAGAATGTGGTAAAACATGGTAAAAATCAGGCAAGGGCTTTTCTTTTCTTTGGGTTTAGGGAAATGGGTGGGTGGGTCAATCTGTGGTTTTTGAAATACTATTGGTTAGGTTTAGGTTAGGTACCTCCTGGGATGTATTTGGTGGTCTCCAGAAATGTGTATATAGAGGTATGTTTTTAGAATGAGCCTGGGTTGAATTTGTTTTGGGTATATGCGTTGGTCAGTCTTAAGTCTCATTAATCTGATAGATGTTACAAAGCAAAATCTTGCAACTAAAGGCAAGTTATTCATAAGTTTTGATGAAATTGTAATGCTGTATTGATTGAGGCCTTTAAATGTTATATATTTTTTACTCAGAATTTTATTCTTTATAATAGCTGTTGCTATTTATTAAATAATATTGTTCAATAGCTCAAAAGTTCACACGAACACTGGGAGAACATGCAAAATCCACACAAATGCCAACTGACCCAGCTGGGGCTTGAACCAGTGACCTTCTTGCTGTGAGGCGATCGTGCTACCCACTGAGCCACCATGCTGCCCTCTCAAATGTTCTATGTTGTTAAAATTTTACACTTATTTTCATCTTTATGTATGTTAGTGATTTAGGATTTCCGTGCAGGTTACACTGACTACATTTACATGGACATCAGTAATCAAATGATTTGCCTTAATGTACAGTAATTAAGACTATAATATGATGGTGTTTACATGAGTTGCTTTTTGAATGTTCCTTTCATGATCCTGTTTTACATGTTATAGCACATAATTCGATTAACGTCATTGCGTCACCACGCTATCCACGTTTCCTCCGGAGTTTCATGTAATTTCAGGTGTTTCATTTTTAATTTGTCGACTTTAACTGCAGTTTGGCACTTTCACTTTCATTTGGGAACATTTCATGCTTGCCCCCGTGACAAACGAGATATTGCATGCAACTATGAACTGTTGGTAGAGTGTTGTTTTAATGTAATTTCATACAGCACACTGAATGGGAGAAAAAAAACCTCTGCATTTCACGGTGCATGTGTCTGTGGTCTTCACTGACTCGGTAGGTGCAAAGAATAGTGTCAAACAGCCGTGTGTGTGTGCGTGTGGACTATCCTGTCGCAAAACGCAGCAAAGTTCTACATGATGGTAATAGTTTGATTAAGGTGTTTGTAATGTCTTTTTATTAGATTTTAATTAGAATTGTTACCACTAAGAGATTGTCAGTATAGCCCAAAGTAAATAATTTTATATTGAAATGACATGAAACAAGGATTTAAAATTTACTTTTAACAAGACACAACAAGCATTGCCATAGGAGAAATATGTATTATAAGAAGCATCACTTATCCATAGCAGGCATTTAAATTAAAGGTGCTGTATATACGTTTTTGATTTTTCTAATGCATACAAATACCATATGTTTGCAGATATTTAGGAAACATGTTAAGTGAACATTTGTTTATTTGAAAAGCAATGCAAAACTCTGTTATTCCCCTTTTGAAAATGTGTGCGTCCCATGTTGTAATCTGTGTTTGTTTTGGCCTCTATTACCAGCCCACTACCAGATTAAATAAACTTGTCAAGTAGTTTATGCTGTTGTTCAGCTGCAAGAAATTTCTAAAATATAAATTTCAGTAGTGGTTTGGACAAAACTCCTTTAACATAGAAAATATTTCTTTTGTTGTGTTTGTCATCTTTGGTTTGTTACATTTGGTCATGTTAGTGTCATCAATCTGGAAACCTGCATTTGTCAGAGGTGAGGCTGGGTGAAAAAGTGTTTTGATGTTGGATTGCAATACCTAGTTCAACCACTGGGTGTCAATCTTACATACCTTTAATAATAATAATCATAATACATTTCATTTGTAATGTGCTTTGCTTAGACTCAAATCGCTACAAGGTAAAATACTAACAATACAAGGCAAAATACCAACAATAGCTGACAGATTAAAAACCAGGATAAAAGAGGTAAAAAAAAAAATAGCATAGCCGCATGCTAGCCACACAAAAGACGTGCCAAGGGATGAAAACAGGTAGAAGACTTGGTGTTCAAGGAAATAAAGTTCCAACTACAATCAAAGTTCGCCGTGCAGCATGTATTAGAACCACTTTAATGTTTTACTTCGAACAACATGAGATTATAACCTGATGAATGAATGAGTCACGATTAAGCCTCACCTAGTTTATCGCGCTATCTTTATATTTGATGTATATTAATTTCCTTATGCTAACCAGTTACTTGTTGCAGGACATTTTTTTTTTTTTGTCAGTCACCACAAGATATTTTCATTATGCAGTAAAATCCAAAAATGGCACAGGCATTAAAGAGTAACCATCATTTTTTTTTGTGTGTGGCTCATCCTCTAAATCTGGCAGGAAACAGGATTTGTTAGGTCTGTGGGAATGAGGAGCTCGAAATATATCAATTATTTAAAGAGCTGTTTTTCTCAGTGCAGTCATTTACAATTCTATATTTAACATCGGTTTGTTTGAGCATTATGGCTCATAGATATATCTTCATATCCCAGAAACACCCCAGCGAAGACAAAAAATGATGAACTGTCTGCTGTCTGACATATTTAACTTACTGAAATATTCAATTGCCTTTTTAGTCACAGACTGTCTTGGTGCTCTGTGTAAACCTCTTCTGTTGCACAAAAATGTCGACTTATTTTGCAGTCTTGTCTAGCTGTCATGCAAGCCTTCAGATAAAAGATGTCTATACAATATCAGTGCCGAATCGGTATAAACGCATCAAGTCAATCAGGTTTCTAAACACAGATCGATCATTTTATTTCCTAAATTACCATTTTAAAAGTTCTTGACTATTAGGTTTGTACATTTTTGATTCACCGAATGGTTTGTGCAAAAGTCCATTGTTTGTGGTTTAAGCTACTTCAAACTAAATGACTAGCTGATTCACTAAACTGCTTTAAGAGTGTCATTTGTTCACAAATCAAAATAAACTGATTGCTTAGCATTTTAGATTCAGTAAAAACACATTTTAAAGGGTAATTTATTCTTGAATAAAGTGTGACTCTGGAGTCAGATACAGTACAGTATGTGTTTCAGTAGCCATGTCAAAGCAGTACCTAAGCAGCATACTATCTTCTCAAAAACGTTGCAAGAATTAGATGCTTTGTTTCAAGCGAAGACTTAGACACACCTTTGGTCCACACTACCATGTAGTTTTCGATCTACATAAACGGAGCGTTTGGAAAACGCTGAAGAGGCCATTTTCATTTTAAAAAGCAGCTGCTCCATGTCAGTGTGGATGGGGTAAATCTGAGACAACTAAAAATGGAGGCTGAAATCTGGTTGGGTATCAAGTATACAAAGTTCAGACTTGCATCTTTTCCCTGTAAGTTCAGACTTTGCAAGTTTATAACAAACACCCGAGTACATGAGGACATGTCGGGTAAATCTTCAAATGTAACTGCAATGTACATTAATAACGTCATTCACCCTTAACAATAAAATGAAAACATGACATAAAGCACTCTTTAGTCTCTTATTTTTTTTACTTACAACTTAAACATAACAGACACCAAAAATGTTAAGACCTCTTCTACATGCCCATCATCTTCACTTCAACAAAACAGAGCCTGATAACTGCCTCCTGAATACGCTGAAGCAGCTTGCAGCGCATGCCAGAGTGCGTGTATGGTCACGTGATGTGTGTTTTCAGCGGTGTAGTGTGGACAGTTCTTTTCAGAAATTCCAGTTTTTTTTTTTGTTTTTTTTTTTAATGTTTTTGATTATACACCATTTATAAGAATCATTTTTCATGAATTATATTATACTGTTTTGATTGACTGTTCATTTGAATCATTTTCAAATTGATTCTTCATTCAAAAGTCATTTGATTGTGATTTGAGATTCTATTTGACCTAATGCCGACTACGCTACTTTGTTTTTGATTCAAAAAACATTTGACATTGATTTGTTCTTGAATCAAACTTGACTGGTTGCTTGGTGTTTTTTTTTTTACTGGTGATTTTTTACAAAGTGTTTTAAACTTTTGTGTCTTTCGATTTGAACAAAAGGATTATTGATAATTAATAATTGTCAATGCTGACTAATTCACTGATTAATAAATGCTGATTAATTCACCTTGTAGCGGTTTAAAAATTTCTAAAATTTCTAAAAATTTTCTCTGGAATCAGACTAAACAAAAGAACCAGTTGATTAATTTGTGAATTGCACCATTCACAGGTAAATGTTCAGCTTTAGTAACCAATAATTCCTCATGTCATCCAGTGAAGCAGTTTTCCATCCTTCACTCACTGTCCATTGTTCACTGTCACTGCCAGCTTATGAACCCCTTACCAAAAAGCAGTGTCTCCTCCTGTGATGCAAGAAATGATGAGGATCTGCTTTTATCTTTTGTGAAGTGCTTTCTGTTGAGGCAAAGGTTAAGCAGAAACTGATCAACAAACCTTCAAAAGGATTCTCGATGCTTTGATGAGTCTACTTCCTCTTTCTTATGGATCAATAGGGGCGTATAAGAGGCCGCTAGAACCATCTTCTGAACCTGAGATCTACCTCAGAAGAGTGAACCCTAACCACATAAGCCAATGGATTCTGAAACGAAACTTTTCCTTCTAATGTGCTAGACGATGTTTTTCAAAGGGTGATCAAGCATAGGCTTTTCTTTTTTCACAGAGTTTTCTTCTTTGCTGTGGTGTTTGATGGTTCAATTTGCAGTACAATTTTCACACCTTTCCATGTGAGCTGTTAGCCACATTACAGTACATGTAACTGCAGAAAGGCTATACATGAAGACAACACAGATTCTTCAATAAATGATTTAAAGAAAAGACGTTCAGTTAGGAACTTTTCTGTCAGAATGGACCTGATTCACATCCCCTATGCAGAGTGTAGAGTGAGGGCATAGCCAGGGGTGTGCTGGTGCCACCCAAAGTGGCATCTGGCACACCTAAAATAAATGCAGAATTTTTATTTATATGTATATTTAACCTTTAATATATCTAATATTTAACTTATGACTTATTACTGACTATAATAGAGTGTGTGTCGCTAATAAAGTGTTTATTAAATAAAAAGTCAGGTGTCTATTGCGGCATTCAATTTAGATATGTGCATGGTGCATTTAAAGCTTCAGAAAATGGCTTGTAAAAAGCATTTATGTCCTTGTCCTTTTTATAAGTCGCAATCAAAAGTGATGGTAATATCAGTGGTGTAGTGGAGGCTACCCGTGAGAACAGGTTTAAGCAGGTATACATACAACTTTTTTATCAGGCGGCTTTGAGTATACCCACTTCTAAATCCCCTCTGAAGCGCATCAATCAGTAGTGTCCTGCAGTAGCCAAAATCATGACAGTCCACCACATCCAGTCATATGTGAATAAATGTCAGAGTGATGATGATAGTCAGATTTGCATTGAAAATATTCAATGATTGTGCCTTATCCGCCTGTGCCCGCTCCGTCTCCTGGAATTTGTTACAAATTAAAGATTAATTAGTAAGGGCAGAGTTCATGTACTGTATAGGACTTTCTATCCTCCCAGCCAAGTTTGCACCACAAGTTGTATTATTGGGTTCAGACCATTTCTCCCAAATCACACATACATTTTCTTCTTCTTCCCAATTTAGACTGCCTTCAAAACCAATTTGCCTTCAAAAATTAACAAATAAAGGTCTGGAATCTGGGTTTTAGCAAACGCCCCTGCAGTTTATCCTGGCTCTATCTCAAAGCCCTAGCAAATGGAAAAAAATAAATACTTTTGATTAAGTCGAATTTTAAATCGTGCTGCAATTGGTCCCTAAGGCTCTCTGAGAAATAACCAAAAACCATGTCGACATTCTTGCAGGCAGTTTGCAGTGAATAAAAGTTGAAAACAGAATACTTACTTTCTGAATCACTTTTTAAAACTCGGTTGCATTTTTTTGCATTAAAATATAATGACCATGGAAGCCATAGGAGACCTTGGCGGTGTTGTTTTCTAAGGCATGTGTCACTATAAATAAAGCTCATGTTTTTAAGGTTTTTGTTTGTGCTACAGATACAGTATGAAAGATTGCTCGGATAGACATTTGTGATGAAACATTTTATTTTCACATTATAGATAGGAAAAAAAGGTTTTCAAATGTTGTGCCGTACATAACACTGCATTGTCTCTGTATCTTCATAGGCATACCTTCACCCAAATATACATTTGTAAAACAGTTGGCAAAAGGTACCCTAGTTACCTACTACTTCCAGGTAGACTGTGAAGTGTGCATCCACTTGACACTTTACTATCCCATGAGCCCATGAGAGAAGATTTGTGAACAGTGGCATCTTAAAGTCTGTGTGAATCAAGTTGCTAAGACTTTTATTTCATTATGTTGATTTACTTCCATAGGGGGGTGGGGGCTTATTTTTTGCTCACCATTACCTTATTGCAAACTAAAGGCAAAAGGGGCATGGTTAAGAATATTCATGTGACTGAAGCAGTCAAACTGACCTCAACAGCAACTCCGAACACAGAAACAAATTTTTTTTTTTCAGTGGATAAACTTACACAGACTAATTATTCACCTAAATCATAACAATGTGTTCTAGCAACTAGTAATAAACATTCATTTACTCATCATTCATTCATTCATTCATTCATTCATTCATTCATTCATTCATTCATTCATTCATTCATTCATTCATTCACTCATTCACTCATTCACTCATTCATTCATTCACTCATTCATTCATTCATTCACACATCCACTTTTCCGGGGGTGAGTCACGAGGGCAGCAGTCTCCGGAGAGAACCCCAGATGGTTCCTACAGCTCCTCCAGGGGGATCCTGAGGCATTCCTAGGCGAGCCGAGACATAGTCCCTCCAGCATGCCCTAGATCTTCCCCGAGGCCACCTCCCAGTGGTACATGCCTGGAACACCTCCTTAGGTAGGCGTCCAGGAGGCATCCAAAACAGACGCTCGAGCCACCTCAGCTGGCTTCTCTCGATGTGGATGAGCAGCGGCTCTACTCTGAGCTCTTCCTGGGTGACAGAGCTCCTCACCCTTGCGGCCTGCCACCCTGCGAAGGCAACTCATTTTGGCCTCTTGAGGTCCTTGTCCTTGTCCTTTCGGTCATGACCCAAAGTTCATGATCATAGGTGAGAATAGGAACGTAGATTGACCAGTAAATCGAGAACTTTGCCTTTTGGCTCAGCTCCTTTAACAAAATGGACTGGTACATCGACTGCATTACTGCTGCCGCTGCACCGATCTGCCTGTCAATCTCATGTTCCATCCTTCCCTCACTCATGAACCCTAGAGCTCATATGCATGCGCCTGGTGGCCAGGTTTTATCCCACGGAACCTGGCCAGGTTCAGCTCGAAGCGATGTGGGACCATTCTTCTGGAGGCCCACCACCTGCAGGGAGAGCCGTAAGGTGCTGGTGCATTTTGGAACGGGTGGTTGTACGAAGGTTTGGACCACGACAACTCAACCATCGGGCACAGAAACTAGCAATAAACACTAACTTTTTACACAGAAACATGGCAAATTTTCCTTCATGCTATACACATTCATACTTTATAGTAGTGTTTCCAGTCTGTTCCTGAAGGCAAACCAACAGTGCACATTTTCAACCTCTCCCTAATCAAACACACTTGAATCAACTCATCAGAACTTAAAGAGACTTCAAAACCTGAAGTTAATGGGTTAGATAAGGGAGACATCCAAAATATGTACTGTTGGTGTGCCTCCAGGAATACTTATAGAATCCCTCCTGTATACAATACTATTTTTTAAAATCCATCTTCTAGTTTGTAGTACCAATTATAAAGTATGTGATTTTGGACACAGCTTGAGTGTTAATTATTATGACTAGGTGTTACTAGTAATGGCAGATGAATGTCTGTAGAGATTTTGCTGACTCATTTTTCTTTTTTTTTTCTTTTTTTCCTGGAGCTGTTGTCTGTTCAGGCTGCTTGTGAGCTAACATGGGCTAACAGGGCTTAAACATTGGCACTATTTCCCATGCTAAGGATGAATCATTCCTGGCATGTTCTCTCTCCTGCTATGTCTTTGCGATGACATTGATCTCTATGAATATTTGCCCAGATGCATGTTGGGAGTTAATAATAGCAGAGCAGCTATGGCAGCTACGGCAAGGTTCGGCATGTCCCCAGGAGTGAGTCCTCCTCCCTGCCGAGAATGATCTGGACTACTTAACACTGGCTCTACGTCACTTTGTACTCTCACTAATCTGGTTGCCTGAAGTCTGAGGGTCTGTTCGGTGAAAAACAGACACACAGATCCACAAAGTCAAGCATGCTTTTGCATTTGATATGTAGATCATGCAAAAAGGGGCAATGCGACTGTTTTAAAGTTCACCTAGAAAATTCCATCATCTTTTACTCCACCTGCAAACTCTTTATGACTTTCATCCACAGAATATACAAAAAAGCTTTGTATATAATATTATGATTGCTGTTTGTTTGAATTCCAACATAAAAAGTTATTCCAAGATTAAAAGTTAAGTTTATATAGCACATTTTATACACAGTAGCAATTCAAAGTGCTTTACATAAACAAGAAAAAAAAGACAAGTATAAAAAAAAAACATAATAAAAGATTAAAACAGATAAAAACAGGTTATAAAAGAATGAAAGAGAAGAGAAAAGCATAATAGTGATCTGTCGGACGTAGCCTAGTGCTCATTCAGTAAAGGCACAGCTAAACAGTTGTGTTTTCAGTCTGGATTTGAATGTGCCTAATGTTGGAGCACATCTGATCATTTCTGGAAGCTGATTCCAGCAGAGAGGGGCGTAGTAGCTGAAAGCCGATTCATCCTGCTTTGACTGAACTCTTGGAATTTCTAGTTTATATGATCCTAAAGATCTGAGTAATATATTAGTTTTGTATTCAGTCAGCATATCTGTAATGTATTGAGGTCCTAGGCCATTTAGTGATTTACAGTATAGACTAGTAATACTTTAAAATCTATTCTGAATGTAACTGGGAGCCAGTGTAAAGACCTGAGGACAGGTGTAATGTTCTCTGATTTCCTGGTTCTGGTCAGAATCCTGGCCGCAATGTTCTGGATGAGCTGCAACTGTCTGATTGTCTTTTTTGGAAGGGTAGTGAGGAAGCTGTTACAGTAATCCACCCTGCTGCTGATAAAAGCATGAACAAGTTTTTACTGGAAACAAAGCATCTAATTTTTGCAATGTTTTTGAGATGATAGTATGCTGATTTACTAACTGCTTTGACATGACAATTGAAACTCAGATTTGACTTTAGAACCACAGCAAGATTCTTGACCTTATTTTTTGTTGTTTGACCCTTAGAGCCAAGGTACGCATTTGCCTTGAGAACCTCATCTCTGTTCCCAAATGCAATGACTTCAGTTTTCTTTGTTTAACTGAAGTTTTGGCACATCCAACTGTTAATTTCAGCAATGCATTGGCAGAGGGTGTCAATGGGGCTGTAGTCATTAGGCAGTAAGGCTAAGTAGATCTGAGTGTCATCAGCATAGCGATGGTAGGAGATTTGGTTCTTTCTCATTATTTGGCTCAGTTCTTGCCACGTGACTTGGGTAGGGCTTGTGACATTCATTCAACTGGGTGCATCTGGAAGGCGCAAGCATATAAAAGGAGCGAGCATATAAAGGTTTAACAGGAGAGGTGCCAGAATTGAGCCTTGCGTGGGACTCCACATGTCATGGGTGTCCACCTCGACCTATGGTCACCTATACTGACATAGTAACTTCTCCCTTCAGGGTAAGATTTGAACCATTTGAGGACCGTGCCAGACAGCCCAACCTAGTTTTCCAGCCTATCCAGAAGTATGCTGTGATCGACAGTGTCAAATGCAGCACTGAGATCAAGCAATACCAGCACTGTTAGCTTGCCTGAATCTGTATTTAGGCGGATATCATTGATTATCTTTATAAGAGCGCTCTCTGTACTGTGATGTGCTCTGAAACCAGATTGAAAATTGTCTAAACACCCCTTGAAGCTTAAGAACTTGTTAACCTGGTAAAAAACAACTTTTTTAATGATTTTGCAAATGAAAGGGATATTTGAAATTGGCCTGTAATTGCTTAAAAGGGTGTCATCCAGGTTGCTCTTTTTCAAGAGGAAAAAAGACTCTATAACTGCATCCAAAATCACATACTTCCATACTATATAGTATCCTAAAAACAGTATGCGAGCCAAGTAGTATGTCCAAATTCATTGAATTCGAAAAACAGAATGCGAGATGTTCCCTGATGACCTACTACTTCTGGCGAGATTAAGTGCATATTGGATAGATGCTACGCTATCGTATGATGCACCATGAGAGAATTCATTAATGGGAGTGAAGCGATGCAGCTGACACGGCTAGGTCACGTGATGATGACAAAATGTCGGATGTAGTACGCCCAAGTTCCATTCATACCACTGACATTCATACTGTATAGCAGTGGTCCCCAACCTTTTATTACCACAGACTGGTCAATGCTTGAAGCTGAAGCTGATCGGTCAGTTCTTGCCACGTGACTCGAGTTGTGACATTCATTCAACTGGGTGCATCAGGAAGGCACAAGCACGTCACACCACTTGTGCGCACAAGCCACCCACTGTCATTAGAAATAATGAACTTGCGTAAACTGTAGCAAAGACAAGATATGCGAATGGCCCCTAAAAGTCTGCTGTCATTTGCGATCTCCACCAGTTGGTGGATTCACCTGATTTGTTGACACATGGGTTGCGGATCTATTCCTTGGAAGTTCGTGGGTCCATTACTGGGCATTTTCCCCTTAGAAAAGAAACTTTCCAAAGACGTCTGTTTCTTACTCATTTTGCTGCTTGTGGGTTAAAATTGGGTGCTCAAGTGACCGAGGTGTAAGCGAGAGAATACGGTCATTTTTTAAAATAAAAGATTTTTGTTCAAACTCGGATAATAAATAAAGCAAAAATAATTAATGATTTCTTGTGCGGCCCGGTACTGGTCCGTGGACCAGTGGTTGAGGACCACTGCTGTATATAACTTTTATAATGGTTGAGTAGTACATTTAAATTCAAATGCAGTACCTACTGAGTAGTAGACGCTTTTGGACGCAGCCAATATTTTAAGAAATATTCACCAATCTGAGATTTAAACGAGTCAGAAATATGAGATGTAACCTCAAATTATGACCATCTTGTTTACCTTTCCTTGTTTACTGTATTTGTATTCCTGTTTCCCAGTTTTCTACATTTCAAGTTACTGTGGTAACTCATTGTTTGATTCAATCTCTCACACCTGTTTGTTATTTGGCTTATTGATTTGCTCTGTATATATAGCATTTATTCTGGTTTGTTCTTTGTCTGGTATTGTTTGTGTCTAGCAAGCTGTTTAATTGCATTTCTCAAGTTGGCCTGCTTCCTTTTGTTTACTTAATAAAGTTAAGCTGCTTTTAGATCTGCTCTGCACCACCTTGGCCTCTTCTGTCAAGAACATCATAATAAAAGTTTTTTTATAGTTCTGTTTGAAATTACAGTGAGCAAGTCCATTTAAATAATGCATAATTATCATCATAATAAAAAAGCGGGTTCCTGGAGTTTTTCCACAATGCCATAGAAGAACTATTTCAGATTCTCTCTCTATCAAAGTTCTTAAAAGAAGAGCTTTGTTTTTCTTGGTGTGAATCAAATTTTTTATCTGTATGTAATCTTTTTTCCCATTATAAAATTGTTGTGCAATGGAATGGTTTTTGTTTTTGAATGGAAAGTTTTTGTGCTGTCAAGAACAATTGGATGATCAAAATAATAGTATTCCATGGACATAAGCAGTTCTTCACTGAACCACTGATGTCAAGAAAAGTATGAGAATATCATACAAGAATGAGCTATATTATAAGTCTATATCATAAGTCATATACTGTAAGTCATTTAGTAAAATCTATCTGTCTGTCTGTCCGTCCATCCCTATGTATTGTATCATATATCTATTGTATCATATATCTATAATTTTATGATTTTTTTCTAGCGTTCTATTGTTCTATCTGTCTATCGTTATATCTACTGTATTTATTGTTCTATCTTTCTATTGTTTTATCTCTCTATCATTCTGTCTATCAATTGTCCGTCCGTCCGTCCATCCATCCATCTGATTTTAAATCCTAAATACTACAGTCTGCTTCATGACCAATCATAGTTTGCTGTCTTTGTTGATGCGTGATGTCATAGAGAAGGTATCGCTAATCTCCTGAAATAAGAGCGTAAACAAACCTTGAGGAAATATTAGGAAGCAGTATTGTTTGCCATAGCTCCACAAATCCTGCCTCCATTCCATAATTCCACCTGGCCGCACCAGCAGCCATCATCTCTCTTTCATATCACCATGTTTGAAAGCTGTGTATGGAAGAGCTTTTATGATATTATTGATGAACACATCACCCCAGACTTCATCCAGAATCTTGTTCACTCTGATGCCCATTTTCATTTCCGAATCTCCACAATGTTATTCAGCTTTCATATGCTGGACCCGACCTTAGTGTGAATGAATCATTTAGATCAATGTTGTGTTTTGCAGACAATCAGTCAATCAATCAATCAATCAATAATAACAACAATAATAATAATAATAAAACACTTTGACACTACGTTGTCAGTTTCAACAGAACCACAGATTAATTTAAATAAAATCCATGCCATACCAATGATTAACTCACAAATCAAATGTTTGCTGCTTATCTCATGAATGTGGCAAGTAGAGCTTGGCCAAATGATAAGATTTTCAGTAAATAGTGATTCAAATGTTCTTACACAAAGCTTTTGTATGGCTTCAGAAGACTTGGAACAGAAGTATAACTTGGAATGGGATTCACATCCACCACATTTGTCTTTCAGAACTTCCGGTTCCATCATTATAATTACAGTGCATTACATTAATACACTGTAGAATCTACAGTAAATTATTGGCAGCAGTTTGAAATATAATTGCGGTGGTAGCTGGATTGAAACACACCATTTACCCACATCACATAAATAATTAACTACATGCTACAACAATAGTTGAATTTTTACCAATAATTTATTTATGACGCTTACAGTATATACAATAAATAAAAATTCAGGAGCTATGCGCACCCAATAACAGGTAAAATCTGCTTCTCTCGCTTTCAAGTTCAAAGCAAACTTGAATGCCAAAGCATTTTAGACACAGTATGTATATAAAATAGTCTATTAAGATCATCAAATTAATAAAATAATCAGCAAATGAGAAATGAATGACAGGAAAAGGAATAAAAACAGACAATATCTCTAAAATTATCATAATTACAAGATTAAAACATGTAGATTATTCAAATAAGGCAAATGTGTTGATTAACAATTACTATTGTTGTACATCTATTTTGCAGACAGTTTAGAGCAGTCATTTCATATGTTCCGAGTATAAAGTAAAGTGTTTGAGTCGTTTAAATTTTAAAAATGAACTATTTAATTTCTCTCACACTCGCGACTGTGTGCGCAGTCAGTTGCGAAGCTAAGCAAAAGTAGGCTCAAGTAAAAAGGTAATGCAAAAATGCATACGAGCTTAAGAAAGCGAAAACAAAAGTTGAATCCCGAACATTTTAGGAGATTTAGAAACCTGGCTGGACAAATTTGTGCCAAAAAGGTGCGTCTCTGTGGGTCTGCAGAGCACATGAGACTGAGTTTTGACAGGTCTCGCACACAGAACAAAATGGGTAAACAGGAGAAGATTTTCCACTACTTGATTGTGGATGTTTGTTTACATTGGACGGATACAAAAAAAGTGTAAAAGGATGTTAATAATAATAACAAGTCACTAAATATACTTGGGCGACCTGGGCGGTCCGCTCAAGTAAAGTCTATGTGTGGGAAGCACTGCAATGACAGCAAAAACACTGCATTTACATTTACAGCACGATTTATCTTGTTGCTTATATATTTACAGCATTTTATATCTTTACTGTAAAATATACAGTGATTTTCACAGTGCAACTTTAAATACAGTAACATACTGCATAACTGTCCTACAAATATAAAACTGTAAAATACAGTTCATATAGTTGTATTTTCAGTTGTATTTATTAGAGGTGTGAACCTACACTGGTCTCACGGTTCGGTTCGGTTTCAATTATCATGCCATCGATTCGGTTCAATTCGATATCTCGGTGCATCACGGTGCATTGACGATTCTTTCCATACACAGTTTTTTATTTTCTTCACAGCACAACAATTATTGTATTAAAATGTATAAATATATTTATATACTATTTTTAAAACAATTTTGTCCTTTAATACAAACAGTCAGATATATGAACTGTACCTTTAAACATCACGAGCATTTATAGACCATTTTGAGGGATGTAAACAAAAACAATGGCCCTAACGTATCCTGTTTTACATTTTTAATTTCCATTGCTTCTGAGAATCCAAAAAGGTCCACATATTGATAAATAGTGTTATGACGGCTGATTTAAAGTCAAGTTATGATTGAATTGCCTCTTGTTACAGTTAGGAAATAGTTTAAAGTCAAGCAGGAAATGTTCATGGGCCAATGACATGACCACATTGAAATGGTCTATAGCAAATAAACAAATATAAATATCCCGCTCGCTTTCTGCCTTGTCTACCAAGTTCTTTCTTACACCCCTTTGATTGGTCAAGCGCTCAACAGAAAGGGCTGCGATTGGCTCTTACACGCTGGTGCTCTTCACAGATGCGCTCATGGGCCAGTGAGAGAGAGAGAGAAATGGAGATTACTTTCATTCTCTTAATCGCCGTGAAATAGGGGCTTTTGCTGTAAGTGTCAGTGAAACAGTGTTCAGCAAACACACACGCAGTGAAATTGTGCACATTGTGTGTTTTTCGTAGTTAGAGCGTTGTAAATAATCGCGCTCGCGGCTCGCCTCCCTCGCCATAGTAAGCTACGGCGACATATCGCATGTGAGATAAATGATGTCAGTATAATAACCGGTTATGATTATTACTGAACCGATACCGAATTGTCCGCATCTGCATCGCGGTGCACCGAAGAAACGATTAATTTTGACACCCCTAGTATTTATATTACTGTGTAATTTACAAAAATCCTTAACAGTGTAGAATCAGTAGATAACAGTAGAATCCTTGGATAAGTTTTTACTTTCAAGTATATGTTTAGGTGATCCTGGTATTCTTGGCTCTCAGCTAGAGATCTGCATGGGACCTTTAATCTTGCTCCCGCCACGTTTTATTCCGCACCTGACCAATCCTGCCGTATATTCAGTCCTTGGTTACCCGCTGCCCGACGCACCTAGTTTTCTACCCGACCCAACCGGTTCCGCTAAATTTAGATCTGGTTTCCAAAATCTCACATTAAAATTTGCCACTACCAAAAGAGAGCTAGATAACAGCTAAAAGTGTAGGTTGTGCAAGGATTGTAGGATAAATGTCAGTTTTGTTTGCCCCTCTGTGATGAGACGTGAGTGCCGCATGACGTGCGGTGAGACTGTTGAGGCACTGACTCTTTCAAAGTCAAATTTACAAACATATCCACTCAATATATTTGCCGATTGTGTTTTATACATCATATTAGCATTCTTTCTATACGCATAGCAGGTACATATTGGGCCAAGGAATAAAGTAAAATGTATAGCGAATAATGTAAAATGTATAGCGATTAAATGCCTCCCAAAAAACACCCAGCTGAATGCTACAGAGTCCAGACAGCCTATAACAAGCGACACACATGGGAATGCAGACCTCTACTCTTAGCCCTACTTGCTCAGGTCTAAGTAAACAACTGTTTTCACACCAGAGATGTCACTTAATAGATGCAACTTCTAAGTGTTTACATACATTGTCATGATGGTACATGAACCTGATAATATGCTACTCACTCTTCTGAATGCCTTTCAAAGATACTGCTTCATATGAGTATTTAACATGATTTACATATTCAGTTATTCTACATAATCAGTCATTCTTCAGCATAGCCTGCATAGTGTTGCTGCTGTGCAGGCTTACTCATCTTACACAAACCCAGTTTTAGCCTGGCTCATGTTTACTGCTCACTACTACATATGTTTAGTGAACAAAAAATCTTTATATGCCAAAAATAAAATGCCACAGTATTCACGATAGAGCAGAAAATACAACACACACACAGAAATATGCACCTTGTTCATTAAGTGTAACGGACCCATAGTTGAACGGCGATTCCTTTCACCATATAATTACAGCCAAACCCGTTGCTTTCCCTCGTTCTGGATCATTGAAACCCAAAACAGGTTGCGGGCCTTATAGCTGTAATTTTCCTCCTCCTGAGCTCAGAGATCCTCTGGGAATGCATTTCATATTGTAAGCCACCCTCTTAAAATTCCCAACCGCCCATTGAGGCAACATTGTTCTCTCCATCTTCCTGACATTATATTAAAGGCTTGAGCAGAAATCAGCCAATATGTATTCTGACCTCATTTGAATATGTCTTGACAGTGCTTCTCATTTAGGAGTCCTTCAACCAGATGCAAGCCATTGACCAGGGAATTTGTACTTCATTAATAGTACTTGAGAATTTTTTTGGGGGGGAAATTATGCATACGTATTTGAGTACTTGATTACTAGTAAGCAATTATACTTTGATAAAATCATGCACTTCCATCATGTTTTAATACAAAGTACATATTATGCAATTCCCCATGACTTCTTTCATCTTTTTTTTTCATCCATCTTACTGAGCTTACAAGCAAATCGAATTATGCCCTCAGCGTTTGCCCTTAGAACTTTTAAGTCCAGAGTCATTCAGTCAATAGCCGGGTATCCATCCTAACGTAAAGCAAATCATTTTTAAGAAAAAGTTCCAAATGCAAATTAAATGCATTCCCATCAAGTTTTTAAAACAGTTCACTGTAGTATTGGTAATTTAGTAACCAACCATATAAGGCACTATTGACAAGGTTTATTATGCAAATATGTTTCCATCACCCACTATTTCTATTACATTTTTTTCAGGGTACAAAACAATGCATGTCTTTTTTTCTTCTCCAGATTAAAGAATTATTTGTGGATTGTTGTTTCTATCGCTCATTTCTCATGCAATATTTCAAAATGTGACAACACAGGGTGATGGAATTTATTTATTTAATTAATTAATTAGTTATAAATTTTTTGTTAATTTTTAATTAATTCTTTAATTTTAATTTCATTTTTTATTATTTATTATATATTTTATTAATTTATAAAAAATTTTTTGTATATATATTTTTTAAATTGTAGATATTCCTAAAGGTGGAAAAAAACTTGATTAAAATGTGACTACAGACTGGTGAGCTTATTTCTATTTGTTTATTTAGTTTTATATATTTTTTATTTATTTATTTTATGTGTTTAATTTATTTTATGTTTTATTAATTTATACATTTATTTATATATATATATATTATTATTATTATTTTATTATTATTTTTTTTTTTAATTTTTTTTTTATTGTAGATATTGCTAAAGGTGGAGAAACTTGATTAAAATGTGACTACAGACTGTCATGAGCTTATTTCCATTTATTTATTTTTTTATTAGTTTATAATTTTTAAAATAATTTTTTATTAATTGTAGATATTGCTAAAGGTGAAACTAATTAAAGTGTGACTACAGACTGATGAGCTTATTTCTATTTAATTTATTATAAAAAAATTGTTTTATACATTTTTTTATTTTTTTTATTTATTTACTTATATTTTTAATTAAATTAATTTATAATTGTGTGTGTGTGTATGTATATATGTGTATATATGTATGTGTGTGTGATGAGCTTATTTCTATTTATTTATTTGTTTTATTTCTTATTTCTTATTCATTTTTCTTTTTTATTTGTTTTATTGTTTATTTATTTTTATTTAATTATTTTCATTGTTTTATTATTATTTATTTATTTATTTATTTTTGTAAATCTTTTATATTATTATTATATTTTATTGTAGATATTGCTAAAGGTGGAGAAACTTTATCAAAAATGTGACTAAAGACGATCTTATTTTTATTTATTTATTTATGATGGTCTTACTGATGTGATGGGTCTTACTACAATTCCTGCTTGAGAAGTTTAGATGTCTGGATTTGCTCTGGGAGCAGAAGGCTTCAGAATAGAGGGAACTGTAGGTACTGTGTAGATAAGAACGACTTGAAAAGGTCCATTGTGAGCTTTCTGGGCTTTAACAGTCCTGATGAAGCAGATCAGAGTGTAGTGCATATTTGCAATACAGGTGTAAGCCTTCTACTTATGATGATATCTTAATAAGAGACAGTTTAATATGCTATACTCCTTTTGAGTTGAAAAATACCCATGTCATCGAGCCTCATTGTGATGGCCGGGCCGGTGCTATGTGTCTATACTGCTACACGTCATATTTCTGTTATCGTGACAGACCAGATAAGACTATACAGAGCTCTGTGACAAATTCATTTTTGGAAAATGATCTTTTAAGCCATAACAGTTGACACCCACACTGCCCCGGTTCCTCTTAACAATCAATTAATGCCTTCAAAGGGTCCTTCCCTCAGAAGCAGAGACGAGAGGTCTGAGGCACAATTAAAGTGCTCTCCTTCAACTTCCTAACACTAATGGGCTGCTTTCAGGTTGGTTTTGCTATACATGGGTGATGCTCCATACAGTTGTTTTTTTCTTGATTGAAAGTTTAAATCTATAGAGCACATAATCTAAAGAGCGTAATGAGCTAATATGATAGGGTTTTATAACTATTAGAACTCTTAACTTAGGACTCTACATGATTAGTTGTCCTCTAATAAATCCCAGCACACATTTACAGAATGTTCTATTGAGATGAAATTTTTATTCAAATGTCTTTTCTTTTTTTTAATAGGGATGCACCGATACCGATACCAGTATCGGGTATCGGGTCGATACTTGGTTAAAATACTCGTACTCGTATTGGACATGAAAGGCCGATACCACGCACCGATACCGCTGAACAGTAATTCACTATGGATGTGATTTGTTGCCCTACCTGACTTCAGTGTCTTAATGTATTAATTAGCCTAATGTATTATATATTAATAGCTTAGTCCTTTTAAACAATCTGTTTATAAAATACATTATTAACGAATCTATAGCCTAGGCTACTGAAGAATAAACCGAATATGAAATATGATCCTTGCATAATGATCACAGCTAAGCACTCAAACAAGCTAGCACTCATTTTATATATAAACTATAAATAAAAAAAATGAAATAAATTTTAAGAAATGGAACATTATGTAAAAAAAAATCTAAAGACTACAGGCTAAATAAAAGCGCATGAGTTTGAACATCACTGCGGTCACCGCGCGTGTCAGTTTACAGCTTCTGTAAAGATCAGACAGCTTTTACAAACCACACAATCTCAAACACCATGTAAATGTGTAAATGTATAAAGATTTCGATAAGTATCGTTAATGTAATATTTATAATGATATGATCTCGCTTGTGGTTAAATCGATACCGGCTTTGAGCTGTCACGCGCGCTTTTTCAGCAGCTGTTGACGCGCACTGCAGCGCTATACACACAAGACAGACAGCAGCATACACTGGCAAGACAAGTGCTGAACTTCACGGGCCCGTATATTTTATTTAGGGGGGATTGTGTTGATGTTGCAGATGAAAGTCAGTACGTTGGGGGCGCGTTTGCCGCCCTCACTATTATATATTATAGGTCGCCTCTATATGGACGCGCCGGCACTGGGTGCGCAGTATGAATATACCCGTACGTTTACACACTGCATACACAGGCCTACAGCTCTGGGGTGTTATGAATTGCATGTTTTAAATGACAGCGAGGCATGCTACATTTAATTATTATTGTAAAATATACATTATAACCCAGTACACAGTAAAATAATATTTTTGAATGGCTTGTCTATTGGCAGCGTATGTAACCGCTAAGCTTAAACAGGCTAAGCATATTTTTATTCATATTAAAACAAATTAATACAAACTAGTCACCCTTTGACTTTTTTCGTTTCCGTATATTTTTTATCAAACGAAAAATGCAATGAATTGTTGATTTTGGTTTTCATTTTATTAGAATTAATATAATTATTAGGCTACACAAATTGTACATGCCATCGGCTCTGATTGCGTCAGATATCCTACAGACAGACTTTTTGGCTCAAAGACATTTATGCCTATACATTTCAGTGCTGTATTTTGGCAGATTTCGCAAAGGCTTCAGCTATTCTGTAAACTGGTACCAGCCTCCGTTTTGCGGCTTGACTTGTGCTGCGTCTCCGTATCATTGTCTGGATGACAGCGAGAGAGAGATTAGATCAGACCTCAGTTTCGATGTGTGGCCGCACGTCACAGTTACTTTACTGCAGTTTTTAAATATTGGCTTATTTAAATTAACTTTTCATTCGATTAAAAGCCGAAATATTGCCTGACATAAACAACTTTCGGTTTTAGAAGCGAGAGGCTTCAGTGAAGACGCACACACACACACAGGATACACTTTTGAGGTCTATTCATTATTGATTTTTTAACATTAAACGCATAATAATCAAGTGCAAAAAAGAACAGCTGGACTTCGGAAAAAGAGATCACTGCGGTTGCCACGATGGTTGCTTTGTTTTTCTGCAGTTGGCTTTGTCAGTGGCTCGGCATTGCGAAATCACTTTTATTTTAATAAAACAAGATTATTTATTAATAAACATTGTTTATTTATTAATTATTTATTAATTTATTATTTATTAATTATTATTTATTAATAAACAACCTACCCATAAACATCTAGTACTTTTTGATTAATTGACCGCGGATCAAAGGCAGGACTCATGAATATGAAAGAATGGTGCAAAACAGGGTTTAATGCGTCCCCAATATGCAATGACAGTGACTTTATAAGGTAACGTACACTGCACACACCTTGTGTAATGTGTGAAGTCGTGCACACATAAGCCGCAAGGATATCTCATCCTTTAAATGTCCAAGCTTAATCGTTAATAGACAAGGTCTGGGTTAGCAGGGTTTTCAACAATGTGTGTATTTTTGGCTTGGAACAGCCTCCTGTTAAAGATTTTGGTGTTCATCCTTGCTACAGGCAAAAAACAAAGCAAAAAAACGAACAAATAAACTTAGTTGAAACCAAATCTATGAAGTATCGGTATCGGTATCGGCGAGTACACAAATCAAAATACTCATACTCGTATCGGTTTGTAAAAAAGTGGTATCGGTGCATCCCTATTTTTTAATAAGGCCGTCGTTCATATTTGCTTCCTTTTAAATAGTATAATTTACTATTTCTTATCTTATTTTAATGTAGCAAGAGCACATTATTTCAAGTGTGATCACTTTCTCTGCCATTAAGGCCAATCCCAATTCTATTTTTGTTACCCCTTCCCCTTGGCCCGTGAAGGGGAAGAGTTTCAAAATTTACTCCTAAGAAATGGGACAGCACTACAACAACTGCACACGTCATCATGCCATCGCGATCTCTTGCTTCACATGAGATCGACAACGGCGACTGCTGTAGTTATTCCAGTTGCGTTATTTTTTTGGTATTTATCTTCAGGAAATCACTGAAGGCAATGATATCATGTTATCATAACGATATAGTGTGGCAGTAAGCTCATAACTGTACTGTGAATTTACACCGTAGCCATACCAGACACTAGATATTCTGACTGGGTATTCAAGTGTCATCGAGTGACAATGTTGTGGGATTGCTATACAGGAGTTATTATTATGGATTATATCGAAATTTAGCGGGGTTTTTTTTTAGCTGTTTTTTTAAAGCATTACGTTAAAACACAAATGGCGTAATGAATGTATTAAAACATATGCTTGTTTTGTAATAATAATAATGACAAAAAATACTAATTTGTGCATCTTCCATGTGCAACCATGCTGTCATTGTAGATGTTCTATTCGAGGAATTTTTGTACCCCTTGTTTTCGAGTGTGGTCCTGAAAAATCTCTGTTTCAAGAGGTATAGCCCTTCCCCTTAGCCCTACGCCTTAGAGCTAAAGAGAATTGGGACACCCCTATCCAGGACCTAATTTGTGCTGGAACACGCCGGATCCAGAACCTCTGAAATCTGATCCGGCACCTGATTTTACTGGTGCCCCTGCTCAACCGCCCTCCTCCCTGTCCGCTGTTTACTTTCACTTTCTTCCGCGACTCCCTAACCCTCTTCACTTTCCGCGACAACCCCCCACCCTTTACTTTCGTCCGGGACACCCCACCACAATCCAGCACCCCCCTGCTCTCCACTTTTTGGAGGTTATATATATATATATATATATATATATATATATATATATATATATATATATATATATATATATATATATATAACGTTTAACATTATTTAATATGCAATTTGTTACTATACTGTATGTATGTATGTATGTATGTATATATATATATATATATATATATATATATATATACATACATACATACATACATACATACATACATACATACATACAGTATAGTAACAAATTGCATATTAAATAATGTTAAATGTTTGTTCTTGGGAATTAAAAATTATATTAAAAAAGGACTATGTAGCTGACCTATTTTCCCTGCCCCTGGCATAGTTATCGGGTGCACTGGTTTCTTGTTTTCTGTGTGGAAAGGAGATCACAATTATATTTTCCATTCATAAAGCAAGAGTCATTTTTCTTCCCTCTACAAATACATATTCGATCCACTTGGACCAAACTTTTATAAATACATTGTTCTAAATATATCATTTACAATATTCATTTATTGCATTTTATTGAATATTTTGAATGATTAAATTTTATTATTTACGTTTAATGTATTAAGAATCATTTTTGTTTTCATATTTTGTTTACATGGTTATATATTCACACAAATATTATATTTACATTTACTTTTAGACTGTCTTTGTGCTGCTCTTGTATTGTATGTACTAATAAGGTGAAATGAACCTGATACAATCACGTTGAGAAATCCCTAACATAACTGCTGTTATTACATATTATTAGGTGTTTTAATTAGTGAGGAATTCTTGTTATGGTAGGCAGATGGCAGAATATGTGCTCTTTTGTTAAAGTCACACTAATTAAAATTCCTGGAGAAGCTGGTTCTCTCCAGAATACCTAATAAGTTGCCTCGGCTCGGAAACTAATAAGAGACCCGATGCCTTGACAACGGCCTCACCTTGAAACTTCACTGAGTCACTTTCTTGCCCGCGAACCTCTGAGGATCTTCCGGATCATGGCGGCGCCAGAAACCCAGAGACGTTATGAGCTCTTGAAAGAACGTTATCATGGACTGACACTGCTCCTGACAGGGTCGCCTGAATATTTATTGGAAAATCTGGCTTTATATCCATTCCAAGGTAAAAAAAAAAAAAAAAAAAAAAGAAGAAGAGGAGACAGAAATAATTGAGTAATTTACTACAGTATTTGGCCAGCCACTCTGGATATTGGATCGCTTGGGAGTAACCGCTATGAAAATGTTGCCTCAGGCTTTTTGCCTGTCCTAAGCTTTTAAGTGTTAGGCGGCTGCTCTGATGTAGCACTCAAAGAGACGATTTGAATGTGGGTTACTGGAGGGTTTGGGATTGTACTGGCCTTTTTTTTTTTTTCTTGAACACCACTGCACAAATTTGTCAGCCAAATGCCTCCCATCTGAGCCATGAGTAGATTCTTCTTTGAAAAGTCTGTTTGAATGGAGGTGTAATTTATTCCAGTGAAAACTGAGAATCTGCCTCTATACGGCATATGACTTTGGGCTTTCTCTTGGGTAATTTTGTATTTAATGCAGCTTGTTTCATCTTAATATGTTAAAGGGGGTTAGGTGTAACTGGAGGATGGATCCAGCTCCAAATTGGCAGGTCAGAACTGGACAGTTATGAGGCAAATTCTACATATTCATGACAAACGTATTGCATATTCCGCATTGTTTGACTGCGGGGCGGTAATCTGACTCTGTTCTCATGTTTGCATTGACTTAAATACAATTTACTCATAAAATATACTTAATTCCCTGTTTGGTGTGTACTCAGCATAAGTGTCATCTCCCCCTGTTGGTTTGGAGTGCTCTTAACATGCATTACAGCGTGATTTTGCGTCGTCAAGTGGACAGTTTTTTTTTTTTTTTCATTTTAAATTGTCCTGTAGTTTAAAAAAAAAAACCCAAAAACAAAATTTTAATGGTAAGAAACAGAAACACTGCAATCAACAAGCATTTGACATGTTTTAGTTTGTTTGATATATCTCAGATGTGACATGCTATATACAGAGCATCCGGAAAGTATTCATAGCACTTCACTTTTTTCACATTTTTTTTTTATGTTAAAACCTTTTCCAAAATGGATTAAATTAATTTGTTTCCTCAAAATTCTGCACACAAAACCCCATAATGACAATGAGAAAAAAGATTTTTTGAAATTGTTGCAAATTTATTAAAAATAGAAAACCTGAAAACTCACATGTACATAAGTATTCACAGCCTTTGCTCAATACTTTGTTGATGCACCTTTGGCAGCAATTACAGCCTCAAGTCTTTTTGAATATGATGCCACAAGCTTGGCACACCTGTCTTTGGGAATTTTTACCCATTCCTCTTTGCAGTACCTCTCAAGCTCTATCAGGTTGAAGGGGAAGCGACAGTATACAGTCATTTTCAGATCTCTTCAGAGATGTTTAATAGGATTTAGGTCTGGGCTCTGGCTGGGCCACTCAAGGACATTCACAGAGCTGTTGTGTAGCAACTCCATTAATATTTTGGCGGTGTGCTTTGGGTCATTGTCCTGCTGGAAGATGAACCGTTGCTCTAGTCTGAGGTCAAGAACACTCTGAAGCAGGTTTTCATTTAGGATGTCTTTGTACATTGCTGCATTCATCTTTCCCTCTATCCTGACTAGTCTTCCAGTTCCTGCTGCTGAAAAACATCCCCACAGCATGATGCTGCCACCACCATGCTTCACTTACTCAGAAAATATACTTAATTCCCTGTTGGGTGTGTACTTAGCACAAGTGTCATCTCCCCCTGTTGGTTTGGAGTGCTCTTAACATGCATTACAGCGCGTTTTTGCATTGTCACATGGACCGAGGTTTAAAAAAAAAAAATAAAAAAAATACGAAAGCAGGGAAAACTGTTTATAAAAATACCCTGGTGCATTTGGACATGGCCGTAGTCCAAGGCACACAAAGTGAAAAGGCTAAAAATCTTTTATTAACAAGGCTATTGTTTTAAAAAACAAACATTTTTTTGTTTTTTTATCATTATGAATCCCTTATTCAAATAGCACTGACACATTAATTACCCCTAAAGCACTTTTTGTTTGATTCTGGATTCGTCCAACCAGTGGCGGCTGGTCAAAAGAGGGCGCTGGGGCGCCGCCCCCTTCAAGTTAGATCCCTTTAATATGTTAATGTTTATTATCACAGATATTAACAAAGTAAATTGATTTAATTATAACATTCTAACATTTATTGTAGTCATACTAACATTTATTGAAAAAAAATGTATGAACAATATTTTTTCATGTGTGCGGGGCGCCGGACTAATGGGTGTCTATGTAGGTACACGAACTTTTGCAATGCACGAGATATGATGATAAGCTCTAATTGGCCTGTTTTAAGTTGTCTTTGGGGCGCAGCGCTCTGCGTCCCGAACCCTCCCATTTTTGTTGTTAGAACGAATCATATTTGTTTTTATATGATTGGCCTTATGTGCTTGGACCATTCTCACCAAAGAGCTTAGAATGCAATTTCTCGAGATGAAGGAAAATTCTGTTGTATCTTTGCCAAGATATCCGTTCACAAGGCGTTTGGATGAAGAAAAAAAAAAAAAAATCAAGAAGCTTGGACCAGATCAACCTTCCTTGCAAATTCACCAGTAGTCAAGTGATGGCGAGCGCGCGAATATTCGGGGCTTTTCCAGCACTTGTTATGACAAATGGAGTTGGCTGGCAGGTTGTGATGTAAGTCATGCCTTTTACTATTTCCGTGTTTGCTGTTTCAAACAGCATGACGCAAGAGAGGCTGAATGCATTGGCCATGCTGTCAATAGAGAAGAGACTGGTGACTGAGATGACTGACTTTAACCAAAATGTTATTGAGAAATTTTCAAGCCAGAAAAAAAGGAGAGCAACATTTATTTTCAAGTAGTGCTACTGGCCAGTGATTAGGCAACATTTGTGTGTGTGTGTGTGTTTACTGATTATCTTGATTACTTCATTACTTATAATAAACCCAAATTGAACTAAAATGAACTGATTTGTGATGCATTTATTGTATGCTTTAGTCATATTTTTGTTTTTTGATACATCACCTGAAAAATGGCTTTTACACTCTTACTTTACCAACAGTTAGATTTTTTTCTGGTGTTTGCGCCCGACCTCCCCCCCCCCCACACACACACACCCACACACACACACACACACCACACACACACACACACACACACACACACACACACACACACACATTTTTTAATACCAGCTGCCACTGCGCCCAACACTAAAAAAATGATTTTTTCTGCTTGTTCAAATTTTTTAAAATGAGCTTAACACTTGAGATTTTTTGGGGGGAAATTTGAATTGTTTTGTTCAATCAAGTGTTCATGTATGTTAAAAACAATGAAGTTACCTTAATTTGTGTTGGGACAACATTAATAAATTGTGTAGAACCCAGCATTTTTTTGCAGTGTATAGCCTTTTTACCTTTCACCTAAACTGTCAAAGCCTGTGCTGGCAACTGTCCAATTCTCAGATTGCATTGGCTAAATGTAATTAGGATGCCAAATTGTGTCTGTGACATGTTGACTTGCCACAAGCCTTTAAAGGAAGAAATCATCCAAAAATAAAAGAATGCTGTGTACATTCTCACCATCAGGTTATTCAGGATGTACCATAGAGCCCATTTCCTCACCTCAACAGATTTGGAGAAAATGTACTCACTGTTGGACTCTGTAGTGAATAGGTGAGAATTAGTGACCAATCAGCTGATTAAAAAAAAAAACATCACAACAACCTACAAGTTAATAATACACAAGTCCATTCCATTAGTGTTTAAAGTGAAAATCTGCAGGTTTGTTAGAAACATATCCATCATTAAGACGAATCAAAGTCAAACTTTTGCTGAGCTCCTGAGTCTGCCTGGGCATTTAATTGGTTTTCTTTTTTTTCTTGTCTCTTGCAACAAATACTGTCAGTTTAACTTTAAGTATTCCTGCAACGTTCTTTTAGCTACACTGTTGGTAAAGGAACTATTTTACAATTGTATATATATATATATTTTTTGGTTTAGTTTTGATCGTTAAAACTTTGGCATACTACATGTCATTATATTGGATTCTCCGCATCAGTTGTGTCAGGTTGCTCAAGCGCCTTTCGACTTGAGATGTCTGTCAGAAAAAATCATGCTCCGTGTAGGCTTGCAAGAGTTCTGATATATTCCTGTCACACAGTTTAAACTCCTTTTGCTGAATACCAATTGAAGGCGCTGAGAAATTTTGACAGTCTTCCTGAGTTGTAATTTCACAATTAGAAAGCAAGGCACAATATGACTCCATGCACAAATCATCAGGAAAACATTGCTTACAATGGAAAGGCAAAACCCAGGCAGAGATGTATTATAATCTGGACCACTCTCAAGGATAACGATGAAATGTTTCTTGCTTCGCCGTTCGATTTTGTTAGGGGGCCGTAAACAACGTTTAGCCAGTGCTATAACATAAAATTCAAAACTTCAGAACAGTTCACAGGAAATTAATCACCGCTATTTCTATGGGACACATGCTATCGATTACCACCATGGGAACATAAGTTAATTTAGCTGCCACACTTCAAGGATACATTTTGTGTTGCTGTTACAGCAAAGCACTGACAAATGAATACAGACAAATCCAAAGCGGCTTCTTCTGGGGTTGAACGCAGAAGCTGGAGGCCACCTGCGTAACATTAAACATTGTGTACGGTAATGAACTTCATATTTATTGCATGTCCCAGAACACTTTTAAGAATTGAGGTGGTTTGGGCTTTGATTATAACTTCTTACCTTGAAACAATAAAAGGCCCAACGTTCCCTATTGGGATTTTCATGTTGAATGAGTCCCAGTATACTCATGATTGCACTTGAAGTTTTTAAATAATCATTGCTAGTGTGTATTTTGGAAGATATTTTTATTTGGCTGCATGTAATTGATTAAGTATAATTTTTTGAACACTGTCAAGTTAAAATAGTACGATGTAGCCAGACTTTTGACTACACTGTAACAAGAAAAGACAGTTTTTTTTTTTTTGTTTTTTTTTTTTTGCTTTAACTTGTTAAAATAAGATAATCAGGCTTCAACTAAACTGAAGTTATAGAAAGTTTAACTTAATATTTTTAATATTTTAGTTTGATGTAAGTTGAGATTACTAAACTAAGAAATTTAAGGCAGCAATAATTTTTTTTACAGTGTACTTTGATAAGAAGTGTGTGTGTGTGAGAGTTAGTTTATTTTGAAATGTCTTTAAATATATTTATTATCCTATTATAACAAATCTTGATTGTTATGATATTCCTGTATTTTGAATGGCTGCTGTGCACAGTGACTTTTGCCAACCAGCCAATCAAATTAGGGCTTAGGCCCAATCCCAATTCTATTTTTGTACCCCTACCCTTTGCCCTTGGCCCTTGAAACGGAGTGTGAAGGGGAACGGCTTCAAAATTGACCCCTAAGAAATAGGACAGCACTACAACACCTGCACACGTAATCATATGTCATCGCAATCTCATATGAGATCAACGATCATGACTGCTGTGGTTATTAAAGTTGGTTTATTTTTTGGTGTTTATCTTCAGGAAATCACTGAAGACAACACTATTATGTTATCATAACAATATAATGTGACTAAGATCGTAACTGTACTGCGCATTTACACAGGGGCCATATTCATCTGTGTAAACACACAAAAACAACATTAACATTATAGCAGACACTATAAAACGCTCATTCTCAGCCACTAGACTTTTCTGACAGGGGATTCCAGTGTCATTGAGTGACAATGTTGTGGGACTGCTGTACAGGAGTTATTATTTTTTAAAAGCATGACGGTAAAACACAAACGCGGTTATGAATATATTTAAACATATGCTTGTGTGTTGTAAAAAAATTTAATAATGACAAAAATGTTAATTTGTGCTTCTCCTTACTTCTGTGTGCAGCCATGCTGCCATTGTAGATGGTTTATTCTGGGAAATATTCGTACCCCTTGTTTTCGAGTGTGGTCCTGAAAAATCTCCATTTCGAGGGGCTATCTTGCCCTTCCCCTTAGCCCTATGCATTCAAGTTAAAGATAATTGGGATAATTGGGTAATGGGAAGGGCTAAGGGTTAGAATTGGGATTGGGCCATAGTTTGCAAACAAGATTTTTGAACCAACTAGGCACAGTTTGAACAGTTTAATGTAAGGATATATTAGAATAATTAGGATAATTGAGTATTTATACACTGAAAAACAAAATGGACTTGGGTTTTACTAATTTTTTTTAAGGTAAGTGGTTGCAAACAACTTATTTGGGCTGAATTTAAACAAACAAATCAAGTTGAACATTACAAAATTTCACTTGTTTGTTTAAATTCAGCCTATCAGAATTGGTTGCAACAATTTTGCAAAAATGTTTTTTTGAGTGTAGAGTGAGAATGATTTATAAAGGAACATGAGTGTCATGGAAAATAAAATGTATATAATAAAGCATTTATATAATAAAGCATTTAATTAAGCAATTGCACAATAAACATAGGCATTATTAAAATGTTTACATGGTGATTTAGTAATACATTGAACAAGTATAAATATAAAATAGTTTTATATGTTAATCCGTTAATAACTGATTAAAAATGAAAATGAAATTACGAAGTCAACAACATAAAACACCCAATAAGCATAGATTAATCATATAAAATGCAATAATGAATTCATAATTAAATAGTTGAAATTTATAAATGCAGTTTAAATAAATAAATAAATAAATAAATAAATAAATAAATAAATAAATAAATAAATAAATATCTGCTAATCTGGTATCAGGTATACGGTTGCTTCACGGATTCCTCTTTCATGAGTTTTAGCTCCTGGTTTGAGGGGAAAAATAAGGTAATTTGGTTTATTTGTTTGAGATTAATGTTTGATTGTTTATGTTGGCTTAGTGTTTTTACTTTCGGGATTCATTTGTGTTTGATTGTTTGTTTATTTTCTCTCTAGTTCTTACAGTGATTCATGATGCAATGGTGCTTAATAATACTGTTGAGTGTGACTAATAAATGAATCGTGAACCATCAGTGAAAGACTTAATCAACTTTTTAACCAGGACGCTACAGTTACCGTTTCACATATCAGTTACCTTGGTGTTTTGTTTTTTTTTTTTTGCCTGAAAAGGAGTTTAGCTAGTTTCGCCAATACGTCACTTCTGAAGTTATTAGACTATAATTAAGGGTGGCATGGTGGCACAGTGGGTATCGCTGTCGCCTCACAGCAAGGAGGTCGCTGTATCGAACCTCAGCTGGGCCAGTTGGCATTTCTGTGTGGAATTTGCATGTTCTTCCCGTGGTCGCAAGGGTTTCCTCCGGGTGCTCCAGTTTCTCCCACAACTCCAAAGACATGCGCTATAGGTGAATTGGGTAAGCTAAATTGTCCTTAGTGTATGTGTGTGAATGGGAGTGTATGGGTGTTTCCCAGTGATGGCTTGCGGCTGGAAGGGCATCAGCGTAATAACATGCTGGATAGGTTGCGGTTCATTCCGCTGTGGTGACCCCAGATTAATAAAAGGACTAAGCTGAAAAGAAAAAGAATGAATGAATGAATGAATGAATGAATGAATGAATGAATGAATGAATGAAACTATAAATGAAGTGACTTTATTATACAAACTATTTATAACACTTCAAATTCTAAAGCTTGCAGAAAAAATGCATTACTACAGGTTTATTGTTTATTAAATAAGTGGATCAGTAAGGCATTTGGACTGCATTGGGCCTACTGTGTGTGTTTAAATTGTCTTTGGCTAGATGGTAGTTTCATAAACTTTCCCATTCTGTTAGTGGAGATGTGTGTTATGTGTACTCTAATTTTACCTCTGAGCACCTGGGTCCCTGATCTTGGTGAAGTGCAGAACCGATGTCATAATTACAAAGAATAACGTGGCACTTATTTCAATTTACTTCTTAAAACAGAGTTAATAAGGTATGCTTTTGGAAATGTTATAGCTGATTCGTTGTAATAAATCTTTTTAATGAAGTTCAGTCCCCTGTTGGTTTTAAATGTCATACGTTGAACTCTGGGACACAAAATCCCACCTTCAATGCAATTAATCTTTGTAATGGAGTCAAAAAGTAATATCTGCTTCCACCGTCTCCGAGAAATAAACTCAAACTTCATACACAGCATGAGGTTTTGGAACACGCTTTTCTGCTTCAGAATATTGCCAGATCATAACCGCTTGTTTGGGTGTTGAAATGTGGCCTTGTAGAAGATTTTGGATTTAAATCATGTAGCCAGAAAAGTTTTTGGAGATGCACAAATGCAAAACAGAAAATCAATAGTTTAGTTAAAATAAGGAAATCTAAATAATCATTGCTAGTGTGTATTTTGGAAGATAGTATTATTTGGCTGCATGTAATTAAGTATAAATTTTGATCATTTTCAAGTTAAAATAGTCCAATGTAGCCAGACTTTTGACTATACTGTAAGAAAAAAATAACAACAAATTTTTGTGTTGCTTTAACTTATTTAACTGAATTTAAATTATACAAAATTGTACTTAATTTTTTGGTCAATTTGATTGATGAAAGTTGAGATGACTAGAAAAGTTAATTTGATTCAACTGAAAGAAATGTAAGGCATCAAGACTTTTTTATAGTGTACTTGGATAGGAAGTGTGTGTGTGTGAGAGTTGGCTTGTTTTGAAATGTTTACAAATCCGTTGATTACGTCTTATCCTAAAAAATGATTGTTGTATTACTACTTTATTTTGAATGGCTGCTGTGCACAGGGACTTTTGCCAACCAGCCAATCATATTAGGGCTTATTTTGTACACAAGATTTTTAAACCAACAAGATGCACAAAACTCAAAACATAAAATTAATGTTTTAGTTACTAGAAAAAAATACAATAAAATAAAAAATAAAATAAAAGATAAAATAAGAAATATAAAATTTTTAAATAAAATAAAATGAAAACAATGTAATTAAATAAAAAAATAAAATAAAATAGAAAATTTATTTAAAATAAAATGAAAAAATAAATAAATAAATTAAATATAAAATTAAATAAAAATGAAATGCCAACTGACCCAGCCGGGGCTCGAACCAGCGAGCTTCTTGTTGTGAGGCGATTGTGCTACCCAATGCACCACCATGCTGCCAAATAAAATATACTGTAATATATAAAAAAATTTAATATAATATAGAATAAAAATATTTAAAAAATAAAATAAAATATTAAAGAATTTTTTTAAAAATATAAACAAGAAAAATTTAACTAAATTAAATTAAAAAATTAAATAAAATATATTATAATATATAAAAATAAAATAAAATCTTAAAATAAAATATAAAATAATAATAAAATGAAAAAAAAATATAAAAATAAAATAAAATGAAATAAAATAAATGAAAATAAAATAAAATCTACTATAATATATAAAAATAACAAAAATAAAAAAAAATCTATAAAATTTTAATTGTGAAATATATTTAAAAATAATAAATGCATAAACATAATTTCATAGAGATTTTTATAACTGGAAAACAAAAACATAAGGTTTTTAATGACCTATTTCATTACTTTGCCACATGTTGGAGTTGTGTTGTCTGGCCCCTGAACTTTCAAAGTACTGTAAGTACATATATTTGAAAACTTCTTTGAAATCTTTGTCTCACTTTTGGCAACAAGAAGTCTTTTTTCTTGTACAGTCTCATAAAGTAACTGGCCATTATTAACAAAGACCTTCAACATGTAAAGTTAAGGTCAGTTAATTATTTGACCGTTAAATCTTTGAAGCTGCTCAGAAGCCACCAGGAAGCTGAGGTTCAATCTCTCTCTCTCTTCCCTCCATGGCTCTGCCCAGAATTCAAATCCCTCCGGATAATGAGAGCATTAAGACATGGAGTGTGAGGAGGTCTCATCTTGAAGTGCAGCTCACATATACTCATGAGCCAATTTATTTTCAGGTAATTAAGTCACGGGCTGGAACAAGCTGGGGGCGGTTCTGCAGACACGGGGAGAACGCAGAACCACAGACGGCCCTCTCTGACCCCGCACCGGTGTTTTTTTTGTCTTTTGGACAAATTAAACGCTCATTATGAGGGAGATGCCTGGTGAAGACACCCCGCGTGGCCTCTGCTCAGCCGCAATAAATTGCTCCGACTGCATCGCATCCATCATATCGATTTTTCTTTAATGATATGCACAAGAAAGCAATTTCCACATCAGCGTATTGTCAGTGTAACTAATCAGATTTCGCCGAGATGCTCAAAGAAAACAGGGCTGTGAAGATGCTGCAAATCTGAGCTGATTTCGAAAACATACTCAAATGTGGGTAATGGAACGTTGATTAAAAGTATAAGGCATTTAAAAGTATCAAATGAGAGGTCTGGGTGTGTTCTTACACTTTTAATGTCAGTGTGAAACCAAAGTTGCTGAGACTTATTTCAGTATGTTGATGTACTTCTGACTGAAACGGAATATGGAGAAGAGGGCGAGGCTTTCCTTTTTATGCATCATTCTGTAATGCAGTCAAACTGATGTTAACGGAGAAGGATTGCTACTCTATATGTGGAAGCAAATGTTGTTTTTTTTCAGTAGATTAACTTGCATGGATTAATTAATTAATTCATTATCTTTTTCGGCATTAGTCCCTTTATTAATCTAAATGCCTTACTGATCCACTTATTTTACGCACAATAAACCTGTAGTGATGCATTTTTGCCACTAGGTGCATTCTGCAAGCTTTAGAATTTGAAGTGTTGTAAATTGTTTGTATGATAAAGTCACTTTAATTATAGTCTCATTCATTTATTCATTTTCTTTTGGACTTAGTCCCTTTATTATTCTGGGGTCGCCACAGCGCAATGGACCGCCAACTTATCCAGCATATGTTTTACGCAGCGGATGCCCTTCCAGCTGCAACCCATCACTGGGATGAATGGGTTAATTGTGCAGCTAAATAGTTCAAATGTGCGCTAGCAAAATAAACTTAACTTTTTATTTTACACTGACTTTAACCAAGTTTTGAAATTTGGTTAATTTTTAAATTGATTTCTTTTGCCATGTAATATTGTTATTGTGTCTGTTTCAGTGTGCTAGATTGGGTTCATATGATATAAAGGGTTTGTTTACATTAACAAAAAAATCTCTCCTTTTTTGGAGGTTGGATTTTTGCATTTGGAGCATGTTAAATGTATGTATTAATTTCACTGGTTCTCACACATCAAGCAAGCATTCTTGAACTTTCATGACCAAAGTTCCATGACGAGTTTATTTTGAAATGATTAAAAATCCGTTGATTACAACTTATCCTAAAAGTGATTATTATAATATTCCTTTATTTTAATAGCTGCTGTGTACAGGGACTTTTGCCAACCAGCCAATCATATTAGGACTTAGTTTGCACACAACATTATAAAGCAACAAGATGCACAAAATGCGAAACATAAAATGAATAGTTTAGTTAATAAAAAATAAATAAATAAAATAAAATATAAAATAAAAAAATGTAAAATAAAAATAATAAAAAATAAAAAATAATTTTAAATAATAAAAATGAAATAAATAAAATAAAATAGAAAATAAAATAGTTTTTCAGAATACTTAGTATTTATTGCTTGATTTGTATGGTTTTATTTGTAAATAAATCTCATCAAAACTTTGTGCCAGTTTTGATTAATTGATTAAAAATAGCTTCATTCAGAAGATTACATTTCTGGCCATGTGGGTGAGTAAATGATTACAGAAATGACATAAAGGGAACATTCATTCATTCATTTTCTTTTTGGCTTAGTCCTGTTATTAATCAAAGGTCGCCACAGCGGAGTGATCCACCAACTTATTTTTTTTACGCAGAGGATGCCCTTCCAGCTGCAACCCACCACTGGGAAACACCCATACACTCATTCACACACATACACTATGGACAATTTAACCTACCCAATTCACCTATAGCGCATGTCTTTGGACTTGTGGGGAAACCGGAGCACCCATAGAACATGGGCAAAACATGCAAACTCCACACAGAAATGCCACTCGAACCAGCAACCTTCTTGCTGTGAGGCAACAGTGCTACCCACTGCTCCACCGAGCCACCCCTATTAAAGGAAACCGTTATCAAAAAAATGTTAAAAAACATTTTACCTACAAGGACATTTTACAAATTACACAGTACTCGCGTTCAATTGGTTCCAATACTTTACAAAAAAAAGTTTCCATGCTGACCACAAAAGAAGAAATTTTGAAGATTGTTGGAAACCGGTAATCGACATTCCGACCAGTAGTCAGTGTACTAAGTACACTGTAAAGCTCAAAAAGTTAAGGTAAATCAAACCATTTGAGGAAAACGGTTGCAGCAAACCATTTAAGTTTAAAAACTAATCCTAATGATTACTGTGAACTTAATCCATTTGAGTAAATGAAGCAGTTTGAGCACAGTAAACCCCAATAAATGAAGAGAACTCAAACCTACTGAGTACTGTAAAACCCAATAAGTTAAGGCAACTTAAACCATTTGAGGAAACCAATTGCTACAAACCATTTGAGTTAAAAAAACAAACAAACTAATGAGTACTGTGAACTTCATTTAAGTTGAAGTAATGAGTAATTGCTCATTACCTACAGCATTGAGTTCAAAACTCTTGACAAGAATTAACTTTCAGGAAATTTTGAGTTAGCTACACTCATTTCATTTGATAAAGTTGACCGTTGGGTTTTACAGTGTAGTAAATACTAACTTCTTACTTATACTAAGTAGGAAGTCAATGGCTACTGGTTTCAACATTCTTCAAAATATAATCTATTGGG
The DNA here is from genome assembly GCA_903798195.1 of Danio kyathit. Classification (NCBI taxonomy): domain Eukaryota; kingdom Metazoa; phylum Chordata; class Actinopteri; order Cypriniformes; family Danionidae; genus Danio; species Danio kyathit. The sequence goes on from LR812542.1 coordinate 33,189,962, forward strand.
TTCTACAACCGGTGGAGGGTAATAAAATGACATTTTTGGGTGAACTATCCCGTTAAGTTTTGTTTTCTACAAAGCCCCTTCCCAAAAAAAATACCAGGCCAGATTGACCCATTATTTTGTAGTTGGCATCAGCAATATAAAAACTAACACCAAAACATCTGGCAACAAAGATGGCGATTATGCTATTTTAAAGGATTTGAAACAAACATGAACTTATCTTGACCTGACATTTGTGAAAGCTAGCCTTGTGCTGAAAACACAGCTGAACCTTTAATATCTGGCCTTCATTATGTCTTTGACTCTTGGCTTAATACATGCTAGTTTGGTTACAGCGATGCAGCCATTCCCTGTGTGACTAGCCCTGGTGTCATTTATATATGGCCTTTATTAATCAGAAAGGACAATTATTTTATGCTTAAAATATTAGTACTGAAGACTCTAGAGGGTAAAACCTGTGCAATGTGTGCCGAATGTATTATCCATCAGCATCAGACTGACAATGGTCTGAATTCTCCACCACAGACAAAGAAACATCCCCATGGTGGCTAATTAAATCTACAACCAACATTTACTCATTAAATTCCTGCTGGAAACCGTGTGACAGTTCAGCTAGGATTATTCAGCTAGGAGGACGGCTCATTTGGATGTTTGTGTAAGCATGCACAAATGGAGCATTTTTCTCTAACCTTAATTTCGAACCACTTTCAAACCAGGGAACATGCATTTCTCTACATCCTGTTGTGATGGTGAAATTAAGTACATTGACTGCAAGTACAAAGTGGCAGTGCTGATTATTGTCATTATGTCTTTGTATAGTAATTCTAAGCTTTTGCATATAACACATAGCAACTATAAGTAAGTCATTTGATTGATTCTCTATTTGTCAGCTTTGGTGTGACGCCATGAATTTAATGCAGGATTATTTGTTGAAAAAACTACGGACGCATTGAATTTTCAGCCTTCAAACATTAAAAAATAGCTGAAAAAGGCCACATAGTATAATTGTTCCTGCTGCTTCCAATAGCAGTAATGTGCTGTCATGGCAACGCTGGAAAAATTACACCTTTCAGTTAGTTATGAGGTTATAATGTTAATACAGTTTTTCTCATTTGTACATTCTAGTATGGTTTTCTCATACCCCAATGAGTGGTAGGTTTAGGGACAACCCAGGCTCATTCTGAAAACGTCCTATATACATTTCTGGAGAGCGCCAAATATGTCCCAGGAGGTACTTTTTTTTGGCAGTTTTTGTTTTCGCGAATCCACCAGACGCTGCTGTCGACTGACTGACTTATTGACTGACTGACTGAGCGACCAACCGACTAACCGATCAATCCCACCCCCATCCCTAAACCGAACCGATAGTGTTTTGAAAAGCACAGATTGACCAGCACCCACCCACTTCCTTAAACCCAACTGACAATGTTTTCAAAAGCAATCCAGAAAAATAAAAAAGCCCCCTGATTTTTACCACATTTTCATATTTTACCGTATTATCACCCTGTTATTTACTTGTTTATTTTATTTTTTTGTTTTTGTTTTTTGTCTTACCTGCTTTCTGGAACCATTCTTCACCGGACACGAACACTGTCGTTGCAGTCGAGAAGGGTCTGGCTTCTTTTTACACTTGCACTCTCAGGCTTGCACTCTCAGGCACCCACGCTTCCTCTGCAAGTGACGTCATTTACAATTGATATGGCAGGATAGAGCAGGGCACGTTTGCATGAAAGTCCTTAACCAAAAAATCCCCATTTTTAAGGTTAAGGGGTACTCAAGGTAAAAGTCGGGTTGCAAAAAAAAAACAAAAAAAGCAAAAAGTTTGACTTAAGGAATTTAAGGCTGCCATTAAGTATTTTACCTTAGTCTTTAATAACAATTTCCTCTTAGAACATTTAAGGGAATGGCGATGCAGTGGCGCAGTAGGTAGTGCTGTCGCCTCACAGCAAGAACGTCGCTGGGTCGCAGGTTCGAACCTCGGCTGGGCTGGGTCAGTTGGCGTTTCTGTGTGGAGTTTGCATGTTCTCCCTGCATTCGCGTGGGTTTCCTCCGGGTGCTCCGGTTTCCCCCACAGTCCAAAGACATGCGGTACAGGTGAATTGGGTAGGCTAAATTGTCCATAGTGTGTGTGTGTGGATGTTCCCAGAGATGGGTTGCGGCTGGAAGGGCATCCGCTGCGTAAAATCGTGCTGGATAAGTTGGCGGTTCATTCCGCTGTGGCGACCCCGGATTAATAAAGGGACTAAGCCGACAAGAATGAATGAATGAACATTTAAGGGAACTAATCAGCTCCCATATCCTCCTAAACCTGAGTGTCCACATACGTGGACAGCACATTTTTAGCTCTTAAGTGGCTATTCTCTTAAGGCCCAACGTGTTTTTTTACATGCATTTTTTATTTCTCTGCTATTTGGGCTTATTGAACCCAATTAGAATAAAAATCTAAGTATCATCTTTTGATATGAACTTTTAGAGAATGATGTCCATATATGTGGAACATAGATTTTTTATTTTTTTTTTACTTGCTTTGACTATCAGAGAGTAAAAACAATTTTTTTCTCATTTTGGACAGTAAAAACAGGGTTTGGGACTTTTCATATGCTGCAAAACAGTTGCAGGATGACACTGTATGTCTGTAACAAAATATAAAACATTCAAAGTATTTTAAATAGATGACACTCAAAATGCAAACATTCTCACCCAAATAAAAATGTTTTAGATAAAACTCAAAGGACTGTAGATAAATAATTTAATAAAACCATTTAATAAACTAATATACAGTATACGCGTCTGCGCAAGAGTGCATCTATATGAAATCGCAGTTTCAGTGCAGCTTCAAAAGTCTTTACATGATCCCATCCCAGTTTTATAGGTCCTCCAAACATAATTTCGAGAACGACTCGATGAACAAGTGAACCTTTCGACTTGCTTAACAGAAAGAAAACTTCCCAGATGTGTACTGCAGAGCTGTTTTAAGGCAAGCTCTCGTGTTTCGTTACGATCTGGTTATTTAACTGTAGCAACTGCAATGCCCGTCTCCGTATGTTTCCAGAAACTACAGTGAAATGCTTATGAAAAAGGCACTTGGGTAAGGGTGACAGATAAGAATTTTGTTGCAACGCTCTTAATGAAATCCCTTAGTTAAATTACTGAAGGACTTTCATGCAAGCAGGCACAGGTGTCATTTGTAAATGACGTCACTTGGCGAGGAATCGCGGTTGCCTGAGAGTGCAAGTCCGAGAGTACAAGCCTAAAAGTGCAAGTGCAAATCTGCAACCAGACTCTATTGTCGCGGTCAGCTCTTAAGTCTTAAGTCTGCTGATTTAAGCTGCAAGCCACTGGGCAAACTGATGACAATGGGAAAGTCATCCATACGGAGGTAAGCTGTTAGCGCGAAAAGGAACAGCGTCATACTGACCCATAGCATTCCTTTTGAAGACTACTGTAAATGCAGCCATACGTACTTCTGGCTACATAATTTGCGATCTAAAGAAATGTATAGGGCTACGTTTTCAGAATTAGCCTATGTTGTTTTGGGGTGGGGTTTGGGGTCATGCCTCCCATTAAAATTTGTACTTGTCTTACGAATGAAATCGTATAAATTTGTACAAATTAGTTATTTTTTGGACAATGAAACGGGATGTCTGTGGGGTCTTAAAAATCATAAAAAATTGATAAATCCGTTTAAAGACATTTAAAACCCTTAAATCATATTAAAGTCCTAAATGCTATTTTACAATGATTAAATTTTGTATCAGTATGCTATAGTTTGCCTGAATTTAATCTTTGAATATTGGGATGCTGTGTAGTTTATGAAATCAAACAAATCCTGCTAGATTTGACATCATGCTACATTGTTTACTGCAGTAACCAGGGAAACACTGTTATTCCTGCAGTTGTAAAGGCGCCACCTGCTGGATTAACATTTTTATTCAGTATATAAATACAGTTTTAGTTTAGGATTCGTTTCTTGCAATCAGTATTTAGTAAATATACCGCAAGTTAAAATGTCAGCAATGTTACTGGTTGAAACCTGAAGTGGTAATGAGATCTTAATGTATGCAAAGAGTCTTAAAAGGTATTGATTTTCAATCTCTGATTCCTGTATATACCCTGTGTGAAATAGATACATTTCCTAGTAAGCCATCCATCCAAAGTCAAAATAAACTTGTTTCATTTAAGCATTTGGTACTCTAAACCTCTTTACTGAGGGCCTACTCTTTTCTGATTGGTCAGTTGCCTCAGTATGTTTTAATTGGTTTACCACTACACAGCGCATGTCAAATACCAAATGCTTATTTGAGTTCCCAGAGTTCCAGAGGCTTTCTAAACACTTGTAAACAGTGATTTGAGCAGTAAAAATGTTGTTAGTTTAATTTAAACCTGAAAAACGGTGTCTTTGACATGCTGACAAACTCAATACAAACTCTTCTTGGTACCAGCTACAACAGCATCGTCTGTGGGCAGGCAGTGGAATCTCAAATGCAATTATTTTTCAGTTTTTAATTGGGGATTTTTTTTTTATAACAACATCAATAATTATGCGGATGCTGATTGTTAAGTAGACATGTGCCTTTAAATAGGTATGTGATTTTGCTTTTATTTTTTAATCCAGTTTTCCCCCTCTAACTTCATATTAAAGACTGTACACAGTTCTATATAGAACCGTAATGTTCAGAAAGACACTGGCATTTTATTCATTTTGGCAGTTCATTAAAGGGATATTTTATTCAAAAAATAAATTCTGCCATCATTTACTCAGCCTTGACTTGTTCCAAACAAGTTTTTTTTTTCTTTTTCTTTTGAATTCAAAAGAAATTTTGAAAAATGTAGGAAACCTGTAAACATTGACATCCATGGTATGAAAATACAAAGGCTAAGGAGGTCAATGGTTACAGATTTCCAACATTCTTCAAAATATGTTTTGGTTTAAAAAAAAAAAAAAAAAAAAAAAAAAAAATTCTCAAAAAGGTAGAATAAACAATAGCAGAATTACAATTTTAGGGTGAACTATCCCTTTAAGATTTTCTCAGTTTTTAAGATTAGATGGGCTATTTATTACATTTTGTAAAGAATATTTAAGATACTTACAGTCATATGACACAGTCAACTAAATGGTTTAGGTCAGAAGTGTTCTACCACAAACATTAAAGAAAAATAATAAAAAAAAATCAAAGTGAGAAACCCATGTTTTGTGTTAATGTAATTTTAATATTGATATTTTTTCTTTAAGCTGTCAATGAAAAAATGTAAAGTGCACATTGAAATATCAATACTGTTGTATTGAAGTGTGAGGAAAAACCTTGCATTTATCATGCACTTTGATCTTCAAAACTGTAAAAGTAGTTAAAAAGGATTTATACATTTACTAAAACTACATGAATTCCAAAACACAAAGTTATTATAGATTTTACATGAAGATGAATTTAATTATAGAAACTGATCATCCACACTGAAATATCTGTTATTTAACAGTTTCTGTTTTGTGACTCAAGTGTTTTCCTTTATTTACAGTTGTGAATTACATTATGGGATGTTGATCTCTGCTCTGTCGACTTCTGATGTTGAAAATTCATCTTTTTAGTGAAATAGTATAATGTATAATAAATAATAAATAAAGTACATCTGTAAAATAACAGAACAGCAGTTTATTACAAGGTTTTTGCACGGTCACATGCAACACCAACCCAGATTATAAATCACTTTAAACTACTACAAATGTAAATAGATGTCACTTTTTTCGAACTTTTCAAGGTTAAAAGTTGTTGGAAGAAAGAATAAGGTCCCATAATGCATTTAAAAATATAAACAAACCGGAGAAAATAAAAACATGAATTATAAAATATGGAAAACTGCTAATTTACAGATTTTTATTTTTTTTTTTACAGCGCAGTGCTCATCTTTTTACATAAACGAAGGCTTTTCAATGTTAACTTTTCACAAACATACATATAAAGGGTTATATTAATTAATTGCATCTATTTTGAAAAAAAAAAAAAAAAAAAAAAAGTTAAGGGCATTAAGCCTAGTCTGTTTGTAATAAATAAATAATGAGAAAGAACCAAATCTCCTACCACAGCTATGCTGATGACACTCAGATCTACGTAGCGTTACTGCCTAATGACTTCAGCCCCATTGACACCCTCTGCCAATGCATTGCTGAAATTAACAGTTGGATGTGCCAAAACTTTATTCAGTTAAACAAAAAGAAAACTGAAGTCATTGCGTTTGGGAACAGAGATGAGGGTTCTCAAGGCGAATGCGCACCTTGGCTCTAAGGGTCAAACAACAAAAAATAAGGTCAAGAATCTTGGTGTGACTCTGGAGTCAAATCTGAGTTCCATTAATCATGTCACTAAATCCGCATACTATCATCTCAAAAACATTGCAAGAATTAGATGTTTCCAGTGAGGACTTGTTCATGCTTTTATCAGCAGTAGGGTGGATTACTGTAATAAACTCCTCACTGGCCTTCCCAAAAAGACAGTCAGACAGCTGCAGCTCATCCAGAACACTGCTGCCAGGATTCTGTCCAGAACTAGAAAATCAGAGCACATCACACCTGTCCTCAGGTCTTTACACTGGCTCCCAGTTAGATTTTAAAGAATTACTTGTCTATAAATCACTAAATGGCCTAGGACCTCAATACATTACAGATATGCTCACTGAATACAAACCTAATAGATCACCCAGATCTTTAGGATCATATAAGCTAGAAATTCCAAGAGTTTAGTCAAAGCAGGGTGAATCCGCCTTCAGCTACTACGCCCCTCGCTGCTGGAATCAGCTTCCAAAAATGATCAGATGTGCTCCAATATTAGGCACATTCAAATCCAGACTGAAAACACATCTGTTTAGCTGTGTCTTTACTAAATGAGCACTGTGCTACATCCGACAGATCGCACTATGTATTTCTTTTTCATTCTTTAATGACCTGTTTTAACACATTTTTAATTTTAGTTTTTATATTATTTGTTTTTATTTTTTATACTTGTCTCTTTTATTCCTGTCTATGTAAAGCACTTTGAATTGCCACTGTGTATGAAATGTGCTATATAAATAAACTTGTTTGTTTTCTTGTGTATTTATTTTTGTGGCGCATCGGGCATAGTTAACCAAAAAATTAGCACTTTCCAGTTTGCTCATCATTAACTTAATTAGGTTCTCAGTCTTTAAGTACTTATTGACAGAAAGCATTGTGGCAAAAACCCAACAGCAGACACCTCCGATCAATAATCTCCAATGAATCAATTCTTTAACAGGTTCTTTAGAGAAATCTCCCTCAAAAAAGTCAAGCTTTTTTCAGTTTTAAATGTAATGAGCACTTTTTATTTGGTTTTTGGTAAAAAAAAAAAAAAACAACACAAAAAAATCCAAGCAAAGCCTCAATATCTAATTGATTTTGACTATTAAAGCAGAGTGTTCATCAGCGTGGCCTCATTATAATTTCACACGCTGCCATTTGCGAAATGTCAGTCAAAAAGTGTTCCCACAATAAAATCGATGGCTGTCTTCCAGCATCTGAATGTTTCATTACTGTAAATACAGCAGGAGATATATGGATCCAGGGGCCAGCGGCAGGGGCCCGTGTGCTTCAGAGAGAGGAAGCAATGCAATAAAAGCACATTGATCTCCTGAACTCAATGATATACAGCCACTGGTGTGAAGGGTTAGGGGGGGCTGGCGCTGATCTTTGGGCTTCTGTTCCCGGGGGCCACCAAACAACCTTTTGTGAACGGCCTAGTCCTCGTATCGATGGGCGGAAGATGTGATCACCTCGCTGTTGGGAGTTGTCATTTTTCAATAAAAACTCAGAGTGCTGGTTTTTCCAGGCAACAGGCATTAATGAGAGAATCTTGTGTTATTGATGGCGAGGGAGGCTTTTTTCCCCCGATGATCACAGTGGGTTGGCTTAATCTTAGGTCCTCAGAGGGAGGCGGGATTGATGGATTTATCAACAGCCATTGGTCAAGCGGTTATCATAATGCCATAAAGCAAAGAGCACACTGTTTGATTGTATTTTTTATTTATTTATTGTATATCGCATGTGTTATGCTGAAGGCTGCTTTTGTGTTGCTTTCAATCCATGTGTGTTAGCAGATTCCATGTGCATGGATTCCAGTTAAGGTGACCAGTAGATGTCACTGTTGACAAAACTCTAGATGTTTTCATACTTGGATGTTGTTGTAGTTTGACTTTTGACTCGAATCCTTCTAGTTACTGAAATGCAGCAAGTGTGTGTGTGTGTGTGTGTGTGTGTGTGTGTGTGTGTGTGTCTGTTTTTTAGGTTCAAATTATTAAGACCTCATCAATGCAATTTGCTTTTTAAATATTCCCGCAAAGCCTTTGATCTCATTTATGAGTCATGTTTTTAGACACCTCATCTTCTCTTATCGCAACCCTTACAGGCTTCAGGCCATTTGATTGCAGTCAATCTTTCAAGTCTTTGCAAACACAGAGCAATTAAAGCACACTGAGGAAAAAATATCGAAATAATCGTATTTGGGTGATGTTTTAGGTGATATTTTTGGGAAGTGGAGCTCATTTGGCATCCTTGTATGGTGTTGAACTTTTCAAAAAGCTTTTGCAATTAAATAATTATGATTGATAACTCGCTACCTAAAAGTGTTAGGAATTAGAAAAAGCAATCACAAACAAGCAATTTGGTCTAATTTCTTAGTGTTTGCTGCTTTTGAAAATTTTAATTAAAGGCTGGAAAGGAATAACATGTTCCTGGTAGAATACTTGCATGGTGTTATACTATTTCTGCATCAATTTGATGTATTTTATATAGATTTATATTTTATGTCTTAATATTTATAGCCCCATCAACAGATCTCATTCCACCTGATACTTCCTCCATTGAGCTTTGCGTTAATATGAAGAAAGAGTTGACTTTTTTCTTTTTGTTTGATATTTCTTTGATGTTGCTTTTGTTTAATTGGTTTTTGACACAGTCTATCGTGTAGTTTATAGACTCAGATGACCATTTAGTTTTTCCTTTCATTTGTGTTAATTAATCAATGTTTATTTTTTTAGCAATCAAACCAATTTAGCTGTTTCTTTCTTTCATTTGTTGTGGCTTTGAAATGCTTGTGACAGATTTGAGGGGCACACAAAATATGCTTATGAACTGTACTTCTGGTAGGAAACTTTAGATAGGATGTTAAGAAAATTGTAGGTTGTTCTCTATTTGTGTAAGGGTAATTGGGATTTAAAGTGCTTGATGAATTCTGATGAAAAAGTAGTTAAATTTATGTACTTCTAGTTCTGTAGGTCTAACGTTTGAGAGAATATAAGGGGCTATTTTATTTTATTGTTCATATTTTTATATTTATTTTATTTTATATTTTATTTTATATTTTAAATTTTATTTTGTTTTATTTAATTTAATTTAATGTTAAATTTTATATTTTATAATATTTTATATTTGATTTAATTGTATTTTTTTTCTTCTATTTTGTTATTTAATATAATTTTTTTATTTGATTTTACTTTTTATTTTTCATTATATTTGATATTAGATTTTTTTTAATTCTATTTTGTTCTTGTTTGTTTTATTTTACTATATTTTATTTTTCATTTTATTTTATTTAAAAATTATTAAAACTAATCTTAATTTTATATATATATATATAGTATACATATATATATATATATATATATATATATATATATATATATATATATATATATATATATATATATTTATATAATATACATGTCAGAGCGATTTATCTTCATTGTTATCTTCATATAGTGCTATTTATTTTATATAAAAATTATGAATAATATATTTTCTTCAGTGTTTAATTCTTTGGTATTGCCCAATTTAAAATTAGCGTATCACAATAGAGAACATGGTGTTCAATGACAAAATGTATCGGGTTCCAATGTTTTTTTTTTTTTTTTTTTTTTTTAAATATGTGGATAAAAAATGCAATTTACAAAAATATAAACTCATAAAATGAAGCCTGAGGTATTTATGAACGATTTTTTATGATTTGCTTCATAATTTATAAGAGCTGTAATGTATTGAACGGATATTTTGAGGATATATTTTGATATTGAGATGCTTGAGACGGTCACACCATAGGAGAGTTTTGAGATTTGGCTCAAAAGTGTAATGACACAGTTGTTTTTATAACAAGTTCATGGATGACAATTAAATGTTTAGCCATTTACCACATTTTAAATGATACAGCAAAAATTCCAGTGTTAAATATACAGTGTGATATTTTTATTTATTTATTTTTTCAGTGTTAAAACCGGAGTACATTTTAATCCACGAGTGTAAAAAAGCATATATTTAAGAGTTTTTTTTTTTTTTTTTCTTCCAGTGTTAAACTTTTAACCCAATATGCAGTGTATTTCCCACTAGTGATGGGAAGTCTAGTTTTTTTTTTTATTTGAACCGGTTCTTTCAGACAAACAGTGATCAAACCAGTATGTTTTACTTAAACTTGAAACATATCTTGTTGCATTTTAAAATGCAAAGAGTAGAATGTATTGAAATTATTTCTAAAAAGAGTAATGAACATTTAATAAATAAAAACTATTTTCAACATATTTGATCACTGTTATGTCACACACACTAATTGATAATATAGGAAAAAAGGTAATATATTAAGACTGCAAAGGGTAACACACACTCCAGTTCGATGTAAGAATAAACTCTGAGAGTAATGTACAAATTTCACACTTTAGAAAGTGTTATTTTAACTCCAAAAAGGAGGGAGTCATATGTACACCCAAGGAGTATTAAATGTACACTATTTTTTGCTGTGTGTAATTAATAATATTGATTTTTGTCATGTGTGACAGTAAAAATGCAATGCCAACCCGTATATACATTTTACACAGAATTGGCTCAAAATGGCAAAATAAAAGCATACCGTGAAATGCTACGTGTAACGCACTCTATAATGCATGCTATATATTTGAAACCGTAGCAATACATACTTTGATGTGTTTGGTAAGCAGTAAGTAGGGAGAGGTTTTCTTTAATGTTTCTTTTCCCCCACAAGTGTTTGGCTGGACATCTTGCACCGAGTTGCACTTTGAAATAAATAGAAGTAAATATTCTTTGTAACTGCCATGAGCATAAGCAGTTATCAGGCTGCTCTAATCCTGTGTTCCACCTGGAATAAAAGTCACAACAAAACCATGTGCTTTAATGTGCTTGCCAGGACATTTGTAAGTAATAGAAAATATTGTACAAAAAATATGAGGCACAGAAATGTATTTCGTGTTATGATCAGGTACATTACATGGTCTTTTACCTTTCTCCAATATGCAAACCTGTAACCTTGTTTTGTCTCTTGTAAATTAGTCTGTTGCTTTGTCTTGCCAGTTTTCTTGATAAGAAAATGTGATAACACTTTAGAATAACCACACACAGAGTCATTTTTTAAGCATAAGCTAATAGTGAATTCATTATTTGTCAAGCATTAACTCTAATAGACAGTAGTAAGTAGTTTAATAATATTTTGACTTATAAGCACATGTATAATATGTTGTGTAGTGTGTTTTTTGTCTTTTATAAGGGATTTACAAAGTCCTCATTTTAGATTAGGTCACAAAACTGGATGAAGTTGAGTTTATAAAGCGTTTATTAACATACAAAGTAACTTATTATATGACTTAATAATAAGATATATAAATGTTAAATTGAATAGTTTATTAATCATTTACTTACACATTATGAATTATCTTAAAAACCACCAGCTACTCTTAAGTAACTGCTTTGTAAATAATGCAATACTTAATATAGTAATGAGAAATTAATCATTAACAACGTATGAAAACACAATCATTAAGCACATCATGCATTTGTAGCGGTAGTTATGAAGTGGTTACTAGCATCTGTTAATGTAGAGTTAATGCTTAACAAATAATAAATTAACTTTTTGCTACTGCTTAATGAAGCATTCATAGTGTGTTATAAAGTGTTACCGAAAATGTGTATTTATTATTGTAACCAGTGTATTGACACTGGGATATTTGGTAACACTTTATAATAACTACACACTATGAATCATTTACTAAGCATTAGCATCTAGTGAATTCATTATCCATTAAGCATTAACTCTACATTAATACGTTAGTAAGCAGTTTATAGCTGCAGCTACAAATGCTGCTTTCTTGACTTACAACGACAGTTATAATGTGCTTAATAATTGTACTTTCATACTTTGCTAATGAATTATTTTTCATTACTAAATTAGGTATTGCATTATTTACAAACTATTTGCATTTAAGAGTAGTCGATGGTTTTTAGGATAATTCAGAATGAGTTAGTAAATGATTAATAAACTATTGAAATCAACATTTATATATCTGATTATTCAGGCATATAGTGATTGTTACTATGTATGTTAATAAATGCTTTATTAACTCAACTTCATGCAGTTTTGTGACCTAATCTAAAGTGAGGACTATTTATGTTTTATAAATGACCCTTAAAGGCTTGGTATCAAATGAATACTAGTCTTTGCAATATTATCTAAAAAGTAAAATCACTGTAAAGTTTAAATATTGCTGAATAATATAATACAGTATAATATAATCTATAATAATGAGTGTCAAACTATATCATAAAATGGGATAAAACAACAATATAATAATTTAACAATATAATAGGATGCAACATTTCAATGTTATTTAGTGATGTTTAAACTGTATTTTTATTTTAGATAAGGTTGCAAAGATTTATTTATCATTTGATAGTTTTATTTGTGTATCTTCAAACGAATAGGCATGAATAATGTCGTTTATGTTGTTTTTTTCCTGTTTAGAATATAACAGAGCCTTTAATGGTCATTTATAAGGGATTTATAAAGCATAAATAGTCCTCACTTTAGATTAGGTCACAAAACTGCATGAAGTTGAGTTAATAAAGCATTTATTAACATACAATTTAACTATTACTATATGCCTGAATAATAAGATATATACATGTTAATTTTAATGTTTTATTAATCATTAACTAACTCATTCTGAATGATCTTAAAAAACAACCAACTATGCTTAAATAACTGGTTTGTGAATAATGCAATGCTTAATTTAGTAATGAAAAATAAATCATTAACAAAGAATGAAATTACAGTTATTAAGCACATTATAAATGTGGTTATAAGTCAAGAATACAGCATTTGTAGCTGCAGTTTTAAACTGCTTATTAACGTTTATTAATGTAGAGTTAATGCTTAACAGATAATGAATTCACTAATTGCTAATGCTTAATAAATGGTTCATAGTGTGTAGTTATTATAAAGTGTTACCGGATATTTTAGTATTACAATTTTAAACTTTTATATTATATTTCAATATATGTATATTGTTATTGTCTTATAAAATTTAGCTGTTACTGTCCAATCTGTTTCTGGCCACATCATTAACTCATCTTGCAGGTGATTTTTTTTATTTATTTATTTATTTATTTTAATCTCAGCAGCCAATGAGCTTGCTCTTCAACGTTTAAATATCTATGTGTTCAATTGCATTAACAATCTGCAGTATATTTTCAGATGGCTTCAACCTTTTCACGTCTTTTTTTAGTCTATAAAAAGCCAATTCATCCTTGGTAACAACATCATCCTCCAGGAAGTAACATCATTTTGGTGGTAAAGAGATAAAATCCATACCTACTATGATCTTTTGTTGTATTATTTGCCTTGTCTCCCTCAACTATTTAATTCTGTTTTGTTAAATAAATGAAACTGATGTTAATTTCAATGTTTTTAAATTATAATATTATATTATTATATTAGGTAAAGAAAAGATTGACATTCTAATGTATGATAAGCTCTCAACCCCTTGTAGGTTTCACGTCATCTCAGTTTTTTAAATAGTTAAGTTATAATTAATGAAGTTTAAGTGTCAACATTTGACCTGACTTTGAATATCATAAAAACAGTCCTTTAAATTTCAATGTTGTTATATTCTCTTCTAAAAGTCACAAAGTTCAAAAACTGAAGATTTACATTTATTCATTTAGTAGACACTTTTATCTAAATTGACTTGCATGTGAGAATAAAACAAATGCTTCAAATCATCAGAGTAACTGCATATAAATGCATAAATAAAATCTACGTTAGTAAATTTTTTTTCCCTGAAGTGTTGATAAAGTGTATGGTGCATACGGAAAGGACTGAATCCTACAGGTGGTTTGTCAAGCCCACTTACCTGTGTGGAGCACACTCAGATTTAAATTAATGTTTCCAAGAAGTATAAGCCAATGTATTTATAATGAGGTGTCTGGTGCAGATGGAGAAGTGGAGTATCTCACTAAAGGCCCAGATAACACAATTTTAGAAGTCATGTGATGAATAATTGCAAAGCAATGTATAGTCTGGCATATGTTACCCACGACACGTTAAGATTTCATCTAGACTGTCATAACAAACCATACAAGTTGTGTAATTTGGACGGGGCTTAAGAATTGTGCCTTTTTAGCCAACATGACATGATAAGAAAGTGTTTGGTCCATACAGAAAAGAGAGAGCGTGTCTTGGTGGTTTGTCACGTCCATTTACCTGCGTCAAGCACATCTCAACAATTTATTTCCAAAACACGGATTGTTGATAGTGTTGAAAAGGCCAGGTATATTATGGCATTCTGATTTGACGCTGGTTTGATTGACAGTTGAGTTGGGCTCGTTCAGAAGATGCATAGAATTTCCGTTCCTGAAGTCGGTTCCTGATTTTATGAGAGACTGAAGTATGAGGTGATGTGAATAAAACTGTTTATCCATTGATGCGGAAGTGACAAACTACAAGTTTTACATGTTTATATCAATTTTATATCTTCTAAATGCAAAATTTGTCACAGTTTTGGAGCGCACTAGCTTATAAATATCTTAAAAATGAACAATACTGATACTAACATCTAAAAAAACTTTATTTTAATTTATTTTGACTCAAGGCTCTATAATAACACTAAACAACAATCTAGACAGCCTGGTTTATTTTAAAACTATTAGTAATCGAATTACCTAAGAGGATTTCCAACCATGAATGCCAGTTTGGACAAAAAAAAAAATCATCTTAATTTTGCATCTTGTGTGTTTTTGATCTTTAGAATGCAGTGAAAACGTGCGGGGGTTCGCGCATTCGTGCTACAGAGCGGCGATGTGGGCTTGCTGAGAATTGAGTGTGATTGCACCATCCCTCGTGTAAACAAGCAACTCTGAAAGCCCTTCCTGTGATTGACACCACTGGAAATGCCAAGCAGAGGTGTCTTTTGTCTGCCTTTCCTTGCTTTCAGCAAACACCAGCACTCCGGGCTGGAAAAGATCTCCACGCATAAGGATAACAGCAGCTGTCTCTGACAGGCAGGTATTTCTCGCTTCTCGAGCCAACCATTTGATTGCAGGTTGTAGATTGTTTGGAAAACATTTTGACGTTATTCTGTTCTTTCTTTTGGGTGGTTGATTCCTGGTTTTAAAGAAAAAGTCTGCCTGTTTACTCTCCCTAGTGTCATTCTAAACCCATATGACTTACTTTATAGTTTAGGTTTTAAAAGTACAGAAGTTTTGATAAATATCTATTGTCGAAATGTTTATGTAAAGAATATTTTAATATTTTTAAAACCATGATAGTAAAACTAAAATCCTAAGATGTTTTTTTTTTTTTTTTACCAATGTAGTTTTTACTACATAATACTACTACTGCTACTACTACTACTACTAATAATAATAAAATTTATATAATTAATAATAATAATAATAATAATAATAGTAGTAGTAGTAATAGTAGTAGTAGTAGTAGTAGTAACAATAATAATAATAATAACAATTATTTTATTTAGTTAAATTTTTTTTATTAATATAAAGCTGAAATAAAATTTATAAAATTAATTGTTTTAATAATAACAAATAAAATGACAAAAAAACTAAACTTTAGTAATAATAAAAAAAAAAATTAATAAAAACGAATAGTATCACAGTAATACTAAAAACCACGCTGCTGAATATGATCTATGAGATATATATATATATATATATATATATATATATATATATATATATATATATATATATATATATATATATATATATATATAGAGAGAGAGAGAGAGAGAGAGAATGTATAGAGAGAGATATATATATATAGAGATATATATATATATATATATATATATATATATATATATATATATATATATATATATATATATATCTATATATATATATATATATATCTATATGATATGTCTACCAATTATGCATAAGAAGAGATATATATATATATATATACATACATATATATATATATATATATATATATATATATATATATATATATATACATACATATATATATATATATATATATATACATACATATACATACATATACATACATATACATACATATATATATATATATATATATGTATATGTATGTATATGTATGTATATGTATGTGTGTATATATATATATATATATATATATATATATATATATATATATATATATATATATATATAGACATAGACCTCGGAAGTTATCTTTCAATAATGCAATGTCTAATAAACCCAACACCATTTTTGTTGCGTTTACCCCACTAAATCCATTAGAGGCCTTTTTAATCAAATTAATTTGCATTGGCTGTAGACATATTTCCCATCCATCGTCAGCAGTAACCAAGTGATATGCTAAAATTCAAAGCACAAACACATAAAACTGCAGGTCATATGCAGATTAGCAGGACTGAGACCTCGGAAACTCACAGCACAACTGAAGGAACAGGCCTGCAAAAAAGCATAATTGGACCCGTTGGATTTGCTTCTGGACACTGTTTTCCAACCTCGCTCGCAAATGGCCTGAGGCGAGTGCTTACCTGTGCATAATTTGAAAGGCATTACGAGCGAAGGATTGGACTCTATAGGTTTATGTCTCCTTGTGTTACCTGTACTTTTTACATCCACATGGTAGAGCTGCTTTCTCTTCTTATGCATAATTGGTAGACATATTTCTAGCAATCTCTGTCATTTAGACTTTATGGTTATATATAGTTTCATTCTTTCCAGAAAGGCCATAAAGAAGTTAACTTTCTTTGATTAGTAACTTAAATGTTTAGTGATAAACTTAAAATAGGCCATTTGAACTTTAATAAAAAAGTACAAAAGTTTTGTTTTCCAGTGTGTTCAGGTGTTTTAGGCTACATTCAAAATCACATTTATTTTTCTAAGCCAATGGGGAGATTTTTTTAAAATTTGTTTTTTAGATTTGTTTTTTAATAACTATACAATGTATAACTATAAGATTATTTAATTTTAAAGGGCACCTATGATGAAAATCATCTTTTGTAAGCTGTTTGGACAGAATTGGATACAGGTATAGTGTGTCCACAGTCATAATGTAGTAATAGAAACACAATAAGTCTCTTTTTAAATTTACTGCTGTTAAAATAGGATCCAAATGCCTCCCATTTTGAGGCCCACTGCAACGTGATGTAGGAGTGCGGTTTCCCTGGCCACCGAATTGATTGACAGCCACATAGTAACGTGTATAATCATATCAACAGACAGGACGTGCGCAAAGCAAATAGGATTAAAAGATCTGTTGAGCTCGTTGTGATCATCAGCCACCATCAAATGTGATCAAGAATGAGTTTTACATTAACATAACGCATATACATACGGCAGTGCATATTAACATGTAGCATGTCATATTTGCGTGCAAAAACAGTGCAAAATTAAATGCGCACACTGTGAGCGTGAACATTGTAACGACATTGTGTGTGACTCCTCATTGCAGAAAGGCTTGAATTAACTCCACAACAAATACATCAAATGATCATTGGGAAAGTTCTTTAGTATTTCTCATAAATGTTACTTGAGATCTGCTTCCTTCATGTCTGTCACTGTGCTGTTTATCTAACACAGCAGATGGAGACACACTCTGACATTCGCGTGGGAATGGTGGGTGGGGAGAATTAGCTCGTTTGCTTTAAAGGCACAGCCAAGAAAAACAGCTGCAGTGTGCTCAGAGCTCAAAAATTCAATATTCAGAAAGGTGTAATAAATAATCTGATGGGTATTTTGAGCGGAAACTTTACAGACACATTCTAGAGACACAAAATACTTCTTACATCTTGAAAAAGGGGTAAAATAGGTGCCCTTTATTTCAAATGTCTTCAGATTTTAGATTTCAATTAAAATGATCAAGTAGTAAAATCTGTTTTTGTAAGATGACATTAGAGAAAAAAAACTAAATCAATTAATTCATATGTCAAAGTTTTTAGATTTCAAGTAAAAATAGAAAGTAATATATATTTTTTCCTTTTTTTTTTTTTTTTTTTTTAAAGATTTGCAATTTTTGTGTGCGTCATGCAATGAAACAGTAATGTTATCCAATATCTTTAAAGAATTATTATGATTTAGAAATAACTGTTTCCAATTTTAATATATTTTAAGTTAAGTTTTGCAAACTAATTTCGAGAGGAGCACGTGATATGATTGATTACGGCTCGTCTGTAATCAGCAATAATCCAATCAGATTGATCTAAACCTACAATAAATAGACTGATTTGCCCTACTGCCTTATCTTCATGTTGGAAGAATCCCCCCTTCCACCCTATCTCCTCCTTTTCATCCCTTTACAAAGGGAAGCTCTTGAGACATACCTGATCTCAGACCCCCTTACATGCTAATTGACCAGGGTCCTGGGCTCAATTATCTCGAGCTCAGGGTTCTCTCCTGGAACAGCATGCCAAACCTGCTAATAGCGTCAAGTAATATAAAAGCATGAACTCTTGAAAATCAAATTATTTCTGTTGTGGTAATGCACAATTTTCAGCATCATTACTCCAGTTTTTAGTCACGTGGTCCTTCAAAATTCATTATGATATTGTGATTTGATGCTCAAAAATGTTTTATATTTTTACTTATTTTCAAAAAAAAGTGCTGTTTCATATTTTTTTGTGGAAAATGTTTAAATTTTTATCAATTTTTGATTAATAGAAAGTGCAAAAGAAGTTCTTTGTTACTATAATTTGTCTTCAGTTTAATGCATCCTTACTGAATAAAAATATTTAGTTTTTAAACACGAACCCCAACTTTTGAATGACTGCACTGAAAAAAAAATTAAATGTTAGATTAGATTTATAGATTGAGAACTTTCCTAAAAATATACTGAAATGTGAAAATGGCTGTTATCAAACATGTTTTCCAAATTCAATTCAATTTAACAAGTGGTCAGACTTTAAAATTTTAAAAATGATTTTTTTCATCTAATTTCGAAACGTTGTGGGCAAAACATACAGTAATGCATTTGTTGTGATGTTCTTTTTCATTTTATAACCATTTAGAACCACACAAAACGCATGGTAGAAGTTCTCACATCTTTTTACTGCATGAGACGCTTTACACAAATCTACAAATATAAGCAAACACGAAATCAGAAGGGAGCGAATCAAGTGGCAGTTTCACCCCATTAAAACCCACACCCCCCCCAACCTGCACACAGTGTCCGCCGTCTGGGACTCTCAAGCACAGTTCAGCAGTCAGAATCACAGCAAGACTGATTGTTTAATGTGCTGGACTGTGCTTAACCTTTGCAGAATTGACTCTGTAACATTGCTTCATTGTTTGCTGCATTGTTTTACACCTCAGTTCTCAGAAATCTCTAAAATGAAAAGCACTTGGTGCTTGATTTTATTTAAACATCTGCATCTTGTAGAACAGACAGAAAAAATCTCCATTATAGTATAGCAAAGAGCTGAATTAATTATGAACTTTTTGCAAAGTCTTATTTAGTAGATGACATAAGTGGCTCATCCAACTTTTATACTTGCTTTGTTAAAAAAAGAAGGAAAAATACATGAGGAACTCACTATATATATATATATATATATATGTGTATATATATATATATATATATATGTGTGTGTGTGTGTGTGTGTGTGTGTGTGTGTGTATATATATATATATATATATATATATATATATATATATATATATATATGTATATGTATATGTATATATATATATATGTATATGTATATATATATATATATGTATGTGTGTGTGTGTGTGTGTGTGTGTGTGTGTGTGTGTGTGTGTGTGTGTATATATATATATATATATATATATATATATATATATATATATATATATATATATATATATATATATATATATATATATATATATATATATATATATATATATAGACACACTCACCGGCCATTTAAATAGGTACAGTACATCTGTCCAACTGCTCGTTAACGCAAATTTCTGATAAGCCATATGGCAGCAACTCAATGCATTTAGATAGAAAGGCAACAGTAACTCAAATAACCACCCGTTACAACCGTGGTATGCAGAAGAGCATCTTTGAACACACAACACATCAAAACTTAAGGCAGATGGGCTACAGCAGCAGAAAACCACACCGGGTGCCACTCTTGTCAGCTAAGAACAGGAAACTGAGGCTACAATTCGCATAGGCTTACCAAAATTGAAAAAAGACGATTGGAAAAACGTTGCCTGGTCTGATGAGTCTCGATTTCTGCTGCGACACTTGAATGGTAGGGTCAGAATTTTGTGTAAAAAAAAAATGAAAGCATGGATCCGTCCTGCCTCGTATCAACGGTTCAGGCTGGTGGTGATAGTGTAATGGTATAGGGGATATTTTCTTGGCACAATTTGGGCCCATTAGTGCCAATTGAGCATCGTGTCCTACCTGAGTATTGGGGGATATAAATCCCAGTATTTCTTTGTTCCCCCAATAGAGTATTGCATTTCCAGCTGAGTTAACTGATAAATATCTTATTACATATACTGTGGGTGTCTGCACATGGGAGAGAGTATGTCAGACAACAACAATTTAACACTGAGATGACAGAGGTGTTGTTTATGAAGACAGTCAGCTTAATTAGTGCAGTTTAAAGCTGGCGAAGCAAACCGCTGGGCTGTAGATGCTGGCAGTGGCTTTGAAATGGGAACTCTTGCTGATAAATGCTCATTCATGCCAGTGTCTTGGGTGCTGCATTTATTGCCCCTTTTGGCAGCACAGCACCTTCTACTTGGGCATCAAAATCACCTCAGTGTCCACAATGCCACGTTCTTACAGTAGGCACGGTATCTTGAATAGAACATCTGCAGATTTTTTGTTGTTGTTGTCTTTATATCTGAAACATTTCAAATCAAAATGCATCATGATTGATGTACAGTATATGATGTAATTTATGCACAGGATTCAGAGAATTTCATTCATTTGGCAAATATTGTCGTGACAATGCTAGGGCGGCATGATATTAGTATATGAAATATACTGTACATTTAGAAAGAAGTAATCATTCTAGAAAGAGTGGGAGACTAGTTGGGATTTCATCTGCAGAGAAAAAATAAATAATAACACTAAAGTAACACTTTATAATAACTACACACTATAAATCATTTATGTTTTGGATCTAAATTGAATCTAAAGCGAGGACTATTTATGCTTTGGCAATTCTTTGTAAATGACAATTAAAGGCCTAGTATCAAATGAACAATAAATATTTGCAATCTAAATATCGCTGAATAACAGGAGTGTCAAAATACGACATAAAACTGGATGAAACTACAAAAATAATTTAACAATATATCATGATACTACATTTTAATGTTATTTAGCTATGTTTAAACTGCACAGTAATTGTATTTAAGATAAGATTGTAAAGATTTGTTTTCATTTCATACAGTTTGATTTGTGTATCTTGAAATGAATAGAAATTAATAAAGATTTTACAAATACATATTTTTTTCCTGTTTAGATTATAATTAAGCCTTTAAATGTTATTTATAAGGCATTTACAAAGCATAAATTGTCCTCACCTTAGATATTTTGATTTTGTTAGGTCACAAAACTGAATAAAGCTAAGTTAATAAAGCATTTATTATGTATTATAATTTGACAGTATTATACTCACCGTCTTCATTCACGTCATCTTTGTATCAGCTCTCCTCAGAAATATTCTCTTTGTCTCTTCAAACAATCTCTCAAACTCCCTTCAGCGAAGGAAAACTTTTGACGATCCATTTTCTTTGTTTCCTTTTTGCAAACTAGCCAATCTGCCGTTAGCTTGTACTGTTAGCATAAAGCTGTGCGGGGCTGCAGGTTCGTCACAATGATTGACGCTGGCTAAAAGGTTTTAACATATAAAGTAACTATAAATATATGCCTGAATTATATATATATATATATATATATATATATATATATATATATATATATATATATATATATATATATATATATATATATATATATATATATATATATATATATATGCATACATACATGCATACATACATACATGCATACATACATACATGCATACATACATACATACATACATACATACATGCATGCATGCAGTATA